>JAQFZE010002952.1:0-13475 GCA_034695245.1 Dicyrtomina saundersi | reverse complement strand
CGGCTCTCCGCACAGCACCTAGCTAGGCTTTTTGCGGAGGTAACCTACGTAGGTCTGCTGTGCGGTGAGGCTATAAGTGTGTGATCAATGGCTGCCGTTCAAATATTGTAGCCTTTAAAAATCTGTGCAACTAATATTCATACAGCTTATAGTGTCAGTAAACTTTTGTTTTTGGCTAGCTTTTAAGTTTATGGAGAACAAAGATAATATGGTTTGCATTTGAGAATTGAGGGAATTTGCGTAAGCTCGTGGCACTTGTCTAAGGGTGGGGAATAAAGAATTTGGCAAACTACTATATACAAGTTCTGTATATGCATTATGTGTCTTTAACATACCTATGAGTCGGTAATATTTAAATGGGAGTTGGAAAATGTGGAATAAGTGTTAAACTTGGGAAAGGGAAGTATTGAATGGAACTGGGAAAATTGAAGTAAGTACGTAGATCAAGGAGTACTGGCTAGTGAGTAAGGCAAAATCTGTATTGGAAGACGGAACAAGGAAGCTGCTACTGCTTTGGGAGGAAAGTCTTGTGAGAAGTGGATATAGGGTACGTTGTAACAGAGGTAGATAGAAATAGAGGACCGACTGACGGCTGTATGCATGTGGATTTCATGGGGCCTCATGGATGAATTTATAGGTAACACCAAAAGGTTGCAAAAGGTTGCAAAAGGTTGCACCAAAAGTTCTTAGTAGTGACGACACCAACATTTTCACCTTTAAACTGCTTGATTTGAATTTTGCCTCCTCAATTGCCTCTGCTAAGTATTTCTAAGGATAGAAACTTGCAACTATCGATATCCTTGCAACTGCCACTTACGGTTAATCGAATAATACCAACTGTAGACTCTCGTAGCTAGCAAAGCTAGCAAGTCTTAACTTGCTCATCTGAGAGCCATCTTGTGGGAGCTGGAAGCTGGCTTCAACTTTAAGTTTGTATTGTCGAAAAGAAATATTACAGATGGTGTGTCGTCCCATGCCTCCGCCGGTTTCAACCCGTAGTAGGGTATCTATTTTAACTCTATATAAATAGCTGATGCTCCAGTGTGGCGTCAGTAGGAGCTGTGTGTTGTGCTGTGTGCTGTGGGTTCTGTACAGGGGACGCTGACTAGGAAAACGAGTTGAATCTGGTCAGATGTAGGTTCTGTGGTGGGGATGAGGACTGAAGCTATGGCGGAATGAAGCGTTACGTGCGGTATTCAGTTCTTGATGTCGCGTCTCATTATTTTGAGTTTCATGAAAACCGCAAAAAATCCCTGTATTCTGGTCTTTCTGGCTGGTAGATGGCAAAACTTGGCGTCTACTGGCTGGAACAGCTATGCAAAAATATTGGTTATTTTTATTTTCATCTCATCAGGCACTGTAAAAACATGAATGTTTTGAGTACTTTTTTGAATTTTTTCATGCCGATCACATAGTCTGCTTTTTCATTACCTTTAATTGTATTTAAACTAACTGACCACATTAAGGGCAGTTGGGGCGTTTTGAGACTTTTTAAAATTGTGTTTTTACAAAGGCCTGTATGTCTTGTAACTTATAAAACTCAGTATTTTGGTGTTTATATAGGATTGAAAGAGGAATTTAATGATAACTGTTTCTTAATTGTATGTCGGCTAGATAAAAAGTTGCAGATTTTTAAAAAGTTGAAAATAAAATGAACCTGATTACATTCACGCCTTCTATACATATACCTTCTATACATTTTTGGGACATTTTAGGGCATCTCTTAAACAGCTGGGTAGTCAAGAATTTATGGTTATGATGACCAAATATTTTTTGGTGAGGATCTTTAAACGTCGAGAAAACACGTTATGGCATGGTTTTTATGACCAACATATTTCAGTTCATAATGTGTTTACATTTCCTATTTCTTGTTTTCAAATTTATTATCATTTCCTTGTAGTAATTTAGAATTTTGTTCCTATACTGAATCGATGGTAGTTGAACCTTTATTTAATATTTAAAAACAAGCAAATTTAGTGCCTATAGTTGACTGCGTGTTTGTCTAAAACTTACTATTTCCTAGTAATCAAAATAATTTAAGTTCATTAGGTGTTTACATTTCCTGTTTCTTGTTTTCAAATTTATTATCATTTTCTTGTAGTAATTTAGAATTTGGTTCTTATACTGAATTGAGAGTAGTTGAACTTTTATTTAATATTTGAAAATTTGCAAATTTAGTGCTTATAGTTGACTGCGTGTTGGTCTAAAACTTACTATTTCCTAGTAATCAAAATAATTTAAGTTCATTAGGTGTTTACATTTCCTGTTTCTTGTTTTCAAATTTATTATCATTTTCTTGTAGTAATTTAGAATTTGGTTCTTATACTGAATTGAGAGTAGTTGAACTTTTATTTAATATTTGAAAATTTGCAAATTTAGTGCTTATAGTTGACTGCGTGTTGGTCTAAAACTTACTATTTCCTAGTGCTTATAGTTGACTGCGTGTTTGTCTAAAACTTACTATTTCCTAGAAATCAAAATAATTTGTTTATGCAATGGAATTGTGTTGTGTTTTTCCTCAAACGAAAAATTCAACTTTTGCGCTTGCTACCGTTAATGTTCATATTTAATGAATTTGCAATAATGGCACTACGTTTCATTCCAAAAACTTAATTACCCATAAGATATACGGGTGAGAACAATATATTGTTTTCACAAGCAGGGCACAAAAATGTTTGTTCTAGAATTTGCTAAATGAAGTTGAAAGAGGAGAAAACAAAGAATGTAATTAGCACTAAAGTTTTGACGACTACTAACTTTTCCTTTTCCTGGTAATTAGAAAGTTATTTCATTTAATGCTCTTGTTATGTTCCTCAATGAAACCTAAAATCACAAAGCCTTAATATATTAATAAACCGGCAGAACCATATGTAAACTGGCATATTAGAGGGATTTTGTTTTCAATTACGGCACAAGGATACTCATGGATACTTCCTGTTTTTGTTGAACTAAACAACAGGAAATAAAACAAAGTATTTAATGTAGCCGCTATTTAATCACTGCCATATACGTGTAATTCAATTAATTACTTAACCATTCAAAGAGCTAATGCTGATGAAAGCAAGACGAATAAATCTCAAGTGTTTCCTTTGAAATAGGTGTAAATAACAATCTCGCACTTGAAAACTTGCTTTATTCGCAATTTAAACTTGGTCGAATGAGCTTCTTCCATAAAACAAAAATTTTAGTTATTCTTTGTACAACTATTTTAGTAAAACCCCTTTAGCCTTTGCATAGCGATCGCATTATTGTTTCTTACAATTAATAATTAATCGAAACAATTGTTTTATAAAACTGTGCCTATTTGACACAATTAATAAAACCAAAATGCTATCTAAAGAGGAATTTAGAACAACTCTTACATTTTTTAGATTCTTTTCACAACTTAACATTTATCCTTTTGACGTAGATTTAAATTCTGGGGAAATAAGGAGAAAATCGACACTTCAGAAAGCAGTATGGGGCTGTTATTACATCCTTTCGATTTCAGGATTAACCTACGTCAATGGACGGTTTTTTCAGTCTTTAGCCTCCCCAAAGCATTTCGTTATACATCACTTTCCAATTCACTCTATGTTAATGCTAGCTTTTAATTTTTGTTCTTATATGGTCCACTCAAGGTTCTTAAGGTGGCCAGAAGTGACTGTTGGGATATTTAATCAATTATTTAAACAACATCCAGGTAAAATGTTTGGTTACTTTATCTGCTACGTTGACACAAATATTTTCATTGCATGTTTTTCTATTTTGACGTGCCTAAATTTTGTTTTGAATTTGCAGATAACGCTCGTGCAATGAGAGTGCGAAAGTCCGTTCGTGAGTTTAGTTTAATGGAGCTCACAGCCCTCTACTCTCCGTTCGTCCTTCTTCCATATGCATTTTTACCCCTTGTTCTTTTTCTTTATGACCCGACACTCAGCTTTCTTCTATACTCTGCCCTTAATGAAAGTTACAAAAACTTTGCCACGTTTTCTGTTTTGTTCATTGTAGAATTTGTAATTTTAGTTTTTTGGACAACGGCTGCAATATTTCAATTCATTCTTCAAATGCTCTTTTTAATGGAAATTGACTCCCGCATTCAGAATTTAATTCAGAAAATGGAGACTTACTCAACTCGTCTCAAAATTCAACCTGCAGACTCATTCCCGTTAAAAGGGATACTTTATAACACATACAAAGAATGCAGAAAGATAGAACTGTCCATTAACTATTTTAACCTCAGCACTGCCTACATTATTTTTTTCTTAAAAAACTTATTTATCTCAGCATCGATTATTGGCGCAGTTTATTTTATGAAATTTCCTACGATTGATATCATCGCAAGCGTATTTACTGGTTTCGCACCATTCTTTATAGGTACAATCTATGTCTCTCTATATAACAAGGCATTTAAAATCCCTGAAAATATTGAAAAGCTGAAACTGAAAATGCTTTTGCTGAGTAGGCAGTCTCGTAAAATGTCTCGAAAACACCACCATTTTTTTCGATTGATCTTTAAATCGGTGAGAGATGTTGGGGTGAGACAGGGTGAGTTTCGCACAATGGAACGAGAGTCGACGCCTCTTTATTTGGATTTTATAGCTCGGAATGTAGCTGGATTGTTAGTGTCCTTGCGCTAATTGCGAAATTGTGAGGTGACAAATTGTAAATTTTTTAAATTATTATTGTTAGTGGATTCATTGTTTTATAGTGATCTTATAAGGCGACTTATTATCGCATTAGACACTATTGTTTACAATTTTACAACACTATACTTTACATTACCGTAATAGCGTATAACTATATATGGGAGAACCATTAGACAAAGATAATTTTGAGATGCAATCATTCAATACCTTTGTAGCAAAGCGAAAAGTATATCTACACTTTGTTCAGCTCAAACATTATGTCGCAGAAGAGACTTTCAGTTTGTAAGTAGTTGTTTTCAAAATAAAGTACAAATTTAATTACGCACTTCCTGTAGCTTGGTATTTCTTATTTACACATGTCTGACCACTTATTTTACTGTTTGCTTGAATCTGCATTTGAAAAGTTGCGTCAATGTCGTCATCAACAGACTTTAATTCACATATTTAACTAAAGTAAAAAAAATAACGTAAATTAACGTAAAAAACATGAATAAAATATTTTACGTTTTTCAAAAACATTTAAATAGAACATTTTGCACCATTTCAAAAACATGGAATTAGAACATTTTGCACCTTTTCAAAAACTCGTAATTAAGATTCTACGAATGTTTCTCATTTTGTTTTTAGGACATAGCTCATTTTGATTCTAGTTTAAATTGCATATGGGTTATTTTGATTCTTCACACACGATATGCAAATGTTTGTATGTAATATATTTGTTGACACAATGCAAAGCAATTAACGAAACACCACATAAGTCGTTGTAGTATTATACAGCAATAAGTGTGCTTATTAAAGTTAAAAAATGCGTGCCCCTAAATAAAGCCTAGACTAACTAATATTTATTTAAAAAAATAATTACGAGCTTTATTTAATTCATTTTCACAACAAAATAAGTTTACGTCATACACACAGGTCAATTATTAAATAGACCTGCATTTTCTATTTTGACTATAGTTTCCCTTCTACTGCAAGTTGTTACATACACAAAAGTACACACAGCTGACACACGGTTTAATTTCTTCATAGCGCAATCTTAAATACTGAAATTCAAATGGAAGAAAAGGAAAGAAGCTCACACTTCATAAACATTAAATAGCCGCATAATTATAAAATTCATGTTTGGTACATGTTTTTGCCGATTTTACAGTTATTTAGTAGTCCTTTCATAAGCACAACAAAATTTTAGAAACCATATAAGGAATTTTGACATTTTCTTCACCGTTCAGACCCACTAGTCAGCCTTAATACAATATGTCAAACGCCATAAGGAATACTTTAAACGTAAAGACGCTATCATTTAAAATTAATTATAATTCAAAAAATTCTTCTCTCAATTTTTCTTAACGGTGCAAGCTGCACGGAAATTATTCCCTGACCTTTGCGAATGTTGCTTCTCTAGGAGGTGGGGGAGGGGGGGGAGACGGTGCATTCATCGCATAAGAGGATCCTTGTATGGAACTTTTTTGCTTTTTTTAATTCTTAGCTTGAAAAGCTGAATGAGGATGTGTAGATGGCGACAGCGACGAATCGCATTTTGGATTTCATGTCTTTTAATGAGGCCCATCCTCCTAAATCAAACATATTAAATTGGGAAAATTTAGTAATTGTCACCTGTTTTAACTTAAGCCTGGCTTACAAAAAAATTACAAACCGTATTACACGTACATTGAATTTGTGAATGATTCAATTCCAAACGACAGCTCGTGATGTAGGTATTCGAAAAATAACAATTAAAAAGATTAATTCCGAATTGGGCGCACCCCGTAGCAACGATACCCATTGAATATTCAATTGTACCCAAAATGACGTAATTCTCCAGTTTCTTGTGGTCCTCATTCAAAAGTTGAAGAAGAAGCTGAGGCCTCGTTGGGTCTGCAAGGAGAACAACTGCTGCAAATGTATAGCCCATCAAGATGAAAACTGGGAAAACAATGAGTAGGAGCTTTAGCAATGACCATTTTGATTGTGTTTTTGAATTCCGCGCTTTGTTTTGAACTTTGCGTGACAGCTCATTCCGTACAATTGAGAGAACTCCAGCCCATTTCTTACAATTGAAGGCAAATAGACCCATTATCGTAAATCCAATGAGTAACATAACGTGAATTGAGAAATGGTTAAAATTAAAAGTTCCATGAGTTGCTGTGTTGTGAATGAGAGTGCAGAATGTGAGCGCCATATGTAAAACGTAGAGCCAAAAAATTAAAAAATAACAATTCCAAAACATTCTCTTGAACAAGGACGATGGTTTCCTTATGTCTCCAGTCTTGGGATTGCAATCGAATGATGCCGAATTTTGAATGGAATTTGAATGCAATTAAATTTGCGTAGTTTTCACGTCTTGACAACATTTTGGTGTCGTGACTATTTTTTAGATTCAAAATAAATATAAAATAAAATGATTTTATAAGCACGCGGGTGATACTATATCTATATAACGTTGTGGTCGCTCTGCAAATGTGGAACTGACGAGCGGAATGAAATTGAGGTGATTCATTTCCGGTTCAAATGTTATGAAATACTTCATGAAAATTAGCAGTAATAATAAGTTACCTAGAAATCACATAATTAGGTATAAACCTAAAAAGGGCTGAACATTTCTAATGACATTGACAGTCAAAAGATTTATAAATACATTCCTCGCACGAAGAAAGACAAAGGAACTTAAATTTTTTAAAATTTCATTTGGAATTTGGAGCGAGACAGTTAGGTAAACGAATTGCTTTAAATATTCACAACATTTACGCCAGGCAGGCGTCAGTCATCCGCGGCCACTGCTCGATAAGCCATGGCCATGACAACATGAACATAGCAATATGCATGAATAAGGGAATAGGGGAATATGAAAAATTTGAATTTCCCGCCAAACCTGAAATGTCGTACAGAACAAAATTCTTTGGTACGAATGCACTTTGTACGAATTGCCATAAGTACGAAAGGGTTTTGTACGACATGCATTTTGTACGAATGGATTCTGTACGAGTGGTTTTTTGTACGAATAGTTTTTGTACGAATTGTATTATGTGCGAATGGTTTTTTGTACGATATTATTCATCATTTTATGACCTTTTTTTCTTTGTCATACCCAGTAGTACATATATTAGGTCATTACTTATACTAAATTATATGATTTTACGAGACGAGTAAGTCACACTATGAAACCTGAGACCCAAGTCTCTTCTAATTGCTGCAGTCGATCTATAGAAAGTATTCTTTAGCTAAACAAGTTGAAAAATGCGTGCCCTAAAATAAAGCTTAGACTAACTAATGTTTACTTTAAAAAATAATTAGGAGCTTTATTTAATTCATTTTTACAACAAAATAAGTTTACGTCATACACACAGGCCTAATAATAAATAAACCTTTATTTTCCATTTTGACCAAAGACTTTCTTCTACTGCAAGTTGTTGTACACAAAAGTACACACAGCTGAAACACCGTTTAATTACTTTATTGCGCAATCTTAAATACTGAAATTCATTTGAAAGAAAATGAAAGAAGCTCAGACTTTATGAACAAGTTCACACAATAAATAGCCGCATAATTAGAAAATTCATGTTTGGTACATTGTTCCGCTTACTTTACAATTATTTAGTAGTCTAATCGTACGTAAGCACAACAAAATTTTATAAACCATATAAGGAATTTTGATTTTCATCACCGTTCCACTTCAGTCTTATTGAAATATATCAAACGCGATAAGGAGAATTTTACAAGTAAAGACGCCATTACTTAAAATTAATTCATTTTAATTCCAAAAATTCTTCTCTCAATTTTTCTTGTTGGCACAAATATTTTGATGCTTCCGACGTGAACACCAATGCAGAAAGAATTTGGTGCAGAACTTGCACTTAAACTGCTCGTTGTCTGCGTGAAGGTTTTGATGCTGTTTGAGCTGAAAGTTTCGGGAAAACCTTTTGCCGCAATGGAAACATTTGTAGGGCTTGTCACCGGTATGGACCCGGACGTGAATTCTACCCGTGGAATGATCTTGAAAAGGCTTTTTGCAAAAAATGCAAATGTAATAAAGTCTCCCACTGTCAGCTATCTTGCGAATTAGATTTCTATCATGCGGCTTGAGTGAACGACCCACTCGCTGCTGATCCTGCTTCTGGTCTCGACAAAGAATTTTCCTCGTGTTCACGGTGCGAGCTGCACGGGAATCATTCCCTGACCTTTTCGAATGTTGATTCTGTGGGGGACGCTTCTTCGATGTGGTTTTGCGAAGCCTGAACAAAATTATAAATGCTATTAGACACACTTCAAAAACGGTCTTGAGGAAATATATCGTCTGTTAAGAACCAAAATGACTCATTTCTATTTTTAACTATAAAAACAACATCCGCTATCTACAAAAAATATTCAAATATGTCTTCAAAACATTTAAATAGACTATTTTACACTTTTCAAAAATATGGAATTAAAACGTTTTGCACATTTTCAAAAACATGTAATCAGAACATTTTGCACGTTTCAAAAACATGTAATTAGAACATTTTACGCTTTTCAAGAACATGTAAATAGAACACTATACACCTTTAAAAAACTCGTAATTAACATTTTACGCGTGTATCTCATTTTGTTTTTATGACATAGCTCATTTTGATAAGAGCTTAAATTGGAAATGGGTCATTTTGGTTCTTCACAGACGGTATGATGCTTCCATTATTATTCAATTATTTTAATTCACAAAAAGTCATTGGAAATGAGGGGTTTGAAAAGCGAATATGTAATAATTTTAGAACTTACCCCATTTGATGAGTTGGACGTCTTTTCTGCTTTTGGATCTTTGCGTTTACTGCGTCTTTTACAAGTAACCTCGAAGGCTGCTTTCTTGAAGATGATGCAATTTCAGCAGGGACATGGGCTGACCCAGCAATCTTTTTAACTGGAACGTAGCCAACCATCCTAATTGGGCTCATTTCAACTTGTCGTTGGTCAATAACGTGACATCTCTCAAGACTTTTGCTTTGTTTTTTGCTGGAATTCGCTACAGGTGCTTTGCAATTAAGTAACATTTTTGGTAGTGCTGATTCGTCGTCATTATTTGCCCCATGTTTTACTTCACCTTTAGCAACTTTGGGATGGTCAGTAGCATTTGTAGTCATTACTGCATCTGCTGATTTCTCAGGTTCATCGTCAGACTCATCTTGCTTGACTTTGTTCAAAGCAGCATTAATCAGGATTGTGACTTCTTCAGTAGCCAAAATATTCCCTTGGTTAATATGACATTTCATTATAGATTCAGGTTTTCGAACTGTTTCTGGTGGAATAGATGCGCAATCAGAATTTGGATGAATATCAGACTTATCCAAGGGAGTCAAATTCAAGTTTTTGCCCTAAAATTTTGAAATGTTAGTTATTTTTTACTACTTAATAATGGCCGGGTTACCGATTTCACTCCAATTTCTGTTCAAAATAATATTTGCTGTTTGTTCTATGTTAGGATGCTATATCGTCGGTGAAGAACCAAAATGACCCATATCCATTTAAAGCTAAAAACAATATCCACTATCTACAAAAATATTGAAACATGTCTTGAAAGCATGTAAGTAGAGTATTTTGCGCTTTTCAAAAACATGTAAACATACCATTTTGCGCTTTTCAAAAACATGTAAATAGAACATTTTGCGCTTCTCAAAAACATGTAAACAGAACATTTTGCGCTTTTCAAAAACATGTAAATAGAACATTTTGCGCTTTTCAAAAACATGTAAATAGAACATTTAGCACTTTTCAAGAAAATGTAAATAGAACAGTTTTCACTTTTCAAAAACATCTAAATAAAACATTTTGCACTTTACAAAAACTCCTATAATTAGCATTTTACGCATGTTTCTCATTTTGTTTTTATGACATGTAGCTCATTTTGATTCCAGCTTAAATTGGATATAGGTCAATTTAGTTCTTCACAGACGATATGTAGTTGCCAACTATTTCCAATCAAAAGAAAATCAAGAAAACCAATTAAATATTGACTTACGAAATACTAAACGTTAGTATGGCTTTAATTACAAACTTACTTGGTTTTTCGGACCACACAAAATTTTCTTGTCTAATTTTATTGTCCGTTTTTTCCAGCTGGTTAAACAAGTTGGAATATGATGGCTTCTACTACTAGAACTCGGTTTCTGTGATTCTGCTGGAGAAGCTCTGCTGACAGTGTTGATTGGTTGGGTGTCCACATCGTCGGAAATGTCAATTGTTTCAATCAGTTTTCTTATGACGGATTCTCGTTTTTGAACAATGCAACTTCTCCGGTGAGACATTTTCTGGGTATTTGTAAAAAAAGCCGAAGTTGTATTGGGAATATTATGATCTTGAGACTTGTGTGGATTGAGTGAGCTTTGGAAAGTGAGAGTTTCGCCCTCTTCATTGTTTTCATCATCCGAAATGGTTATTACTTCAATCAGCTTCACTTTGACCGACACTTGTCGCTGTGGCTGCCTGGAGAAGCTTTTATTTGCAGCCATATTATAAACTGTAATGAATCGTGCAGAAAAAGAATAAAAATGACTCTTTAAAGTTTTAAGGATTGTTAGTCAATCAGTGCAACTCCAACTGCGTGCGACGTGCTACCGACGTGCTACCTCGGCAGAAGTTTATGAAGATAATACCCAAACAAAGTAACTGACTGAGAAAACTCGATTCCACTATATGTAGGGGAAAAATAAGAAAACTGAATACAAGCAGCAAATTATAAGAGCTATTTCTACATTTTACATTCCTTTTACTTTATTACTAAATAGTACACCGAGAGCTGCGTTCTCTGAGGGATGGTCCATAAATGATGTCACCAAAGGTATAAATCTTTCTGGACCCGCTCACTCCCATGTCACTACTTGAGCATTCAGTAAAAAGGCCATTATATCTTTAACACGGCTATCATCAAAACCCTACCAAAAACATCATTACGGACGACCCCTTACCGACGGCGATGACTACGTGTCAGCCTTCGTAAACGCATGCGCCTTTATTATGGAGTCATATGGATTTAACTGGAGTCGTGTTTTCTACGACTATACTCGGGATAGGCCTGCAGTAGCATACGGGTTTAGCATTTAAACCCGTACACGGGTGCCAACACAGGGACGGATAATGTGGCCAGCGCAGGCAGCCCCCGCTGCTTGAATTTTCAAAAACCATTTAAATGGAACATTTTGCACTTTTCAAAAATGTGTAAAAAGAATATTTTGGCTTTTCAAAAACATGCAAATAAAAATGTTTGTACATTTTAAAAACATGAAAATAAAACAGTTTCTACTTTTCTCAAAACACGTAAATATGTAGAACATTTTTTTTTACTTTTCTGAATCGAGTAAAAAGAACATTTTAAACATTTCTATAACATGTAAATACAACATTTTGCTTTACCAAAGAAAACCTACAATGAAATCAAAATAGTGGTTTTTTGTATGGAAACAAATTGCTGCCTAAAAGTAATTCCTTCGTCTGGCCCTGTGCCAATACTTGCAAATATTTAACTTGTTTAAAACAATAATCGCACAGTATTGCTTTGTCCTCTCTCTCTCTCTCTCCCTCTCGATAAATATTTAAAGTTTAAAGTTAAGGATCACATAGACTATACTGTACTCTAGTGGTTACCTAACTTTCCTACCCACCAACAAGCCTAAAGACATTTCCTATCCGTGACTAATGTAGAAATTATATACTGCGGTAATAGTGTGAGGAAGCTATTATTTTCCTAGCAAGTCTGTTATTTAATTTAGACCAGGACCTCCTTGTAATAAAATAAAATTAATGCGAGCAACGTTTTGCACGGTGCTTACTAGTTAGTTACTTTCTTTACATGGGTAAAAAATGTCCTAGGTTTGGTCGTGGGTGAGAAATGACCGGATGGGAAAAGTCTAGGTAGGGTAGGAAGGTAGAAGATATCCGCGTAGGAAGTGTCCTACAATCACTCTATCTAGTTTGTGTATTCAGCAACGTATTAGTAAATAATATATTCTTCTTTGATACTCACTGCGGCCCTACGAATGCTATCAATTTTGTAGACTTAGGTACCTACTCTCCTAAGGTCGGACTATTTGATACGTAAATTACGTTTCAACTTGTCCTACCTTAGGAATACCTAAAATTTACACGACGAAGCTAAAAGACAATTCTACATTTTGCATCATTATTTTAGTAGTTCAGGATTTTGAAATTCTTTCACTTTTAAGGAATTGGCATTTTGTACATGCGTAAATCCAATAAATAAATAAAGTAAGTAAAGGTTGACATTACCCACATAATTTTTGAATGTGTAAAAGTGGTGAGTATAACTAAAATTATAGCATACCCGTTTTCAATTCGGGATGCAAGCACAAATATAATTTAGTTATTAAAGTTCTTAGAACTGCGACCACTCAAAAACACACAACCCAGTAAACATTGACTGAAGTTTTATAGACGTTTTTATGCCGGGGCTGTCGGATAAATGCAGTTTTGAGTCGGGGTCGGGATTGTGTCGTGTCACGACTATAACACACTGTCGCGATCCTGCTGTTCCGACTCTGATTTCAGGCGGTATTTTTCCCTGCACTGTTCCTACGCTGTCCCGACATAAACACAATGTGCAGTTTTATTGTTGTCGCCGTGTTGGGTGACACGACTAATATAAAGCGTTGTAATCGCGCTGTCCAAACTCGGATTTTAGTCCGCATTTTCCACTGCACTTTTCTGACGTTGTCACGACATAAACGCAATGTGTGGTTATAATGCTGTCTCGCCCGCCTATATTTATACATTTTTACGCTTGTGAGCATTCGTCCGTTATTTTATTCTTTCAAAAGAGCTGTTCGCAGTTCAGTTCAATCATACTGGCGTTCGGCATGGAATTGTGCT
>JAQFZE010002951.1:0-13476 GCA_034695245.1 Dicyrtomina saundersi | reverse complement strand
TCAGTTTCCTCTTTCTCCCGGTCGCCGTCCGTTTCTGTTGTTGGATGCTTCGCCATGAGGCCGAAATCCATAAAGTCCTTGAGGGCAATGAGACTGTCCTCTTGGAGACTGTGAGATATGTTGAAGATGAGGCAGGAGGATGTGAGGAGGCTGAGGCCCACAATCGTAGCCCAGTCTTTCTTGTCAGTGTAGTCGTCAAAGACGCCTTGCGTGTCCATGAGGAGAACATCGAATTCTGAGCCATCATCTGACCTGATAGTGAAGGGTTCCGGCCACATCCAAATCCCAGTCGTCTCCCGCTCCACGCCACTTCGCCAGAGGAACCCATCGATGAGTGGCTGATGCTTCTTGTACTCAGACTTCCCCATCCAATCGTCGTCATATTCTACGACTGTCGGACCCGCAACAAAGTCTGACCCTGTCCCTGGCCCTGCCCCTGGTACTGGAGATGGCTGCCTTGACCTTTGCTTTTGGATTTGGTTTTGGAGCTGGGCTTGTTTCTGGAGGGATTGAAGATATCGGAGCATGTAGCCCAAAATAAAGGATTTCCCTTGACGGGATGGACCAGCGATGGACAGGAGTGCTACAGGCCTTCTTCCAATTTTTGACAAAATTGCTTGAAGTTTTTGACGATGGAAAATGAGTCCACTTTTGTGAGAGGTGTCGAGGGAGGATGGTTCTCTCACAGGAATGTCTATTATTTGCACAGGCTCAACTTTTAGTGAGTAGCTCGGTGGGGTGTGCTTTCTTAGTAGTTGAGGTGAGTGTGGCCTAGAGAGGTGACCGTGACCCTGGGGATTGGGGCTTAGTTGTGACTGTGATGCTAGAGTTTCAACTTTAATGGTGAGGGGATCAGTCTTTTTCATTGCGGTGTAACTACTTTCTTGATTGGTAGAGGTCAAACCTGCATATTATAGAATGTGATTTTCAAAAAAGGCCAGCAATAATAATAATGATAATAATTTATTAATTTGTAAGACTAAATATTGTCTGTGGAGATTCAGAATGGTCCATATCCAAATTCAGCTAGAAATGGAATAAACTGTCAAAAAAACAAACTAAATGAGACAAATTCATATATTGTTAATTACGTGCTTGTGAAAACTGCACAAAAAGTGTTCTATTTAAATGCATGTTTTTGAGAATTGCAAAATATTGTATTTACAAGTATTTTTAAAAAGTGCAAAATTTTCTATTTACATGGTTTTAAAAAGTGCAAAATGTTCTGTTTACATATTTTTGAAAAGTGCAAAATGTTCCACTTACATGTTTTTGAAAATTGCAAAATATTTCATTAACATGTTTTTGGAAAGTTCAAAATGTTCTATTAACATACTTTTAAAAAGTGTAATTTCCTTTTAATTGTTTTTGAAAATTGCAAAATGTTTTTTTACATGTTTTCAGGATCATATTATTTTAATTGTTTTGTTGATATTGTTAATTTTTGCTTTTAGCTAAACTGGAAATGGGTCATTTTGACTCTTCACACACGATATCGATGTAGCTGAGAAACATTCAGTGCTTTCTTGCGCATGAAGTATGTACATACCTACCTACTTAATTAATACAAAAAAATAGCAAAAAATGGTGTATCAAATGTAAAATAATTTTTATGTTAATAATACCTGAATCTGATTTAGAGAATGTTGGTAGTTTCGATAGTAAATGAGCTTTAAAGGATCTTGCAGTGGTGGGACTTGCTCTCGGACTTTGACTTGGTGTTTTATTTGGAGGTGGAGCTAAAGAAGAAGTTGTTAATTTTGAAGATGCCCAGTGTTGATTAGGCTGCTTCGCGGTGCCATGGAATAGAGGGACATCAAGTATTGTGTCAGTATAATCTGCATTACTTAAATCCGTAGGATTATGTAAATGATAAATTGCAGTGTTTGCCCTCTGTTCTGGTCCTGGTCCTGGTCTTGGTTGGCAGTCCTGCAATCGCATATAGGAACAATACATTTAGGATCCAACTTTATTAAAACACAATAATATCAGTACTTAATTTACCAAAACCTATAAGGTGATTTCGTGCACCTACATTTTACAATTATATACGTACTGACAAAGTTGAAATTCCAGTAGTTATGTATCACGTGTAAAATAATTTATGCATTCTTAAAATATAATTTAATAATTTATTGCAGCCACTTATATGTATCTCAAAACGCTACTGATTGAACGATTACGATAAAAATCAATCAATTTAAAAAAATATTCAACATGTAATAACATTGTGCTTCATTGTTTCATATAACTAAAGTAGGAACTGCATCATATCGTCAGTGAAGAATCAAAATTGCCCATATCTATATTTTTGCTGAAAATGAATTGCACTATATCTATAGAAAACATTAAATTATCAAGGTCCTGAAAAAAAGGCGTGAATAAAATAATTTGAGTATGTCGGAAACATGTGAATAGAATAGTTAACAACTTTCAAAAACGTGTAAATGGAATATTCTGCACTTTTCAAAAACGTGCAAATGAAGTTTTCTACACTTTTCAAAAACGTGTAAATGAAATTTTTTGCACTTTTCAAAAACGTGTGAATGGAATTTTCTGCACTTCTCAAAAACGTGTAAATCAAACATTTTGCACTTTTCAAAAGCATGTAACTTACAATTTTAGCATCTGCTTATCTGATATAGTATATTTGACATAGCTAATTGTAGTTCTATAGCAGCTTAAATTGGATATAAACTGTTTTGATTCTTCAGGAACGGTATAATATTTTGGATATTTGAAATCCACGTAGGTACATACATAAATATACTCGATTCCTTATGACCTGACTTCAAACTTACAGAATACAGTAATTAAACGCACACAGTAATTTTTTTAAAGGTTTATACACTCGTAAAAGAATATATCAGGTTGATTTAAAGGGGATTATACTTACTAGTTAGCATACATACACAAACGTTCTATACCTTATCTTGATAGATTAAATCTAAAACAACCAGAATTTATTGCACCATATAAGTTGATATGGATGCATGATAAATGTAAATATGCATTCTTCCTTCTACGGATAGACTTGTGGATCCCAGATGAAATAGATAATAATAATAATTATGTATTGTTTTATGAATTATATATTATATTTATGTACCGTGTAGTTAGAATTTTCGTCCACCTCATCCCAATCATTGTGATAAATGGAAGTATTTTGAAATTTCTCAGGATTAGTGAACGCATCCACAAAGATATCGTAGTCCTCAGGGGTTTCCATCATTTTTGCAAGCATTCTATATGTAGGGTTCTTTATACAGAGGTTCACTTGGGCATCATTCAGTTGTTCAACTAACGGATCAAAAATTCAAAATTAATAGAAAAGTTTTTTTTATATTATGGATAATGAACATGGGAATAAATTTAACGGATACTACTGATAAATACTGAACATAAAAAATAAAACTGCAAAAAAATGTATAACAATAATTATTAGTATTCACAACGTACGCTTAAATCGTTCCTTATATTTGCTGGATAATTCAGCAGCGTCCAAGGCTGCGAATATTCGCGATGACATTTTGCAAAAATGTTATATTTTTATTAATTTTATAGCTACACAAAAACTATTTACAACTTCATATTTCACTCTTTAGTATTTATAATTTCGCACTAACAAACTTTTTAATGTATTTTTATTTTAACATTCCTTCGTTCAAAAGCAATAATCGAGCACTCACTAACGTTAGTCACTCAGTCCGCGGTTCAAAACATAACCAGACTGCAGTATATAACTGCAACGAACTTTGATTTATAAATATTACGGTTGGTATTTAGTATTTAGATATTTAGTCTTCGTGTTTAGGTTCAACTACTATTAGGTTGTTTAACTCGTTGTAAAGCGTGCTTTATACTGGTCAAAAAGCAGCTTTAATCTAAATTCTCAAATATGATACATCTACTTTGCTTTACTAACTATATTCTAATTTACACAAGTTATCTATATTGAATTTAGGGGTCATCCATAAATGATGTTAAAGGAATTTCTCCATTTCTAGGACTTAGCTAAATCACTGCTTAAATTGCCATCTTTAGCATGGAATATCATCGCAGTATCAAAGCAGACTCCATGCTCCTACACGTGAGATCATTTATGGACGACCCCACGTGTATTTTTTATATATCTACAGCTCTGAATTTGTATAATTAGATAAGCAGTATTTATACGGATATTCTATTATTTGCACTAGTTAATAATAATCTCTCATGGAAAACTCGGTGATTATATAGGATTTAATAGCTCATAGCGATAAGGGCCAATAAGGGGTAATATACGCGTGTACGTTACATAAGGTGATGGTTTTGGTCGTTTTAGGAATGTTTAAGTGATACTGCCGAATGGCGATTTGGCAATAGCAATAGCACAAGTTACTTATATATAATATAGTGTTAATTTAAATTCCACTGCTGGGAGATAATGTTGTCAGTCAGTGATAGAAAAATCAGTGTATAGGGAAGTTAATTACCGTTTCATATATTATATCATCGTTCTAATGACATATGAAACGAATATCCATCGTCGCATCGACCGCTCGACTTCGGCTTCGGCTTTGTGTTGAGAAGGCTTTATGTATATTAGGTAAAGTTCACGCAATTAAATTGAAAGGAATGTTCGACATTGTAGTTTTGCAAACAAAGTTAATTGTGTTTCATATCTAACTGGTAATTAAAGCTATTGTGTTTACTGTCAAAAATTATGTTCACATTTACATTGTAATAATGTCAATACATGTCAACTAATAAGTTAGACAATTGATTAAGCTATATAGAAAGTATTTACGACAAAAAATTAATAAAGCTATATCAATATGTATGTACATGCAACGTATAAATCTATATTTCAAACTTTACTGCTTTTAAATTAATTAATTACCTTCGTAATTGACAATTGCGTAACTGCCGCAACACTGAGTGAGTACATACTTATATAGCTACTTTTACGTCTATATAATCAATAATGGAGACAAAAATAGTTATCCCACATATTAGTGTATAGTTGTGATAAAATGCTACCGGAAGTTAAATGAATTCGTTTTGCATATACACCAATAAGCAATTATAACTATATATACACTTGTTCAAGAAGTAGAATCTAACGTTAAATGTTGTTGAATGATATGACTATAGGCGTAATTAACTAATCTTGGTGAATCAACGTTTCGTGTAGGGTCATTACAGCATCGAAACTTCTTCTGATTACCGATTAGCTCTAATCTCAATCGACGTGAAACAAAATGCGGAAACGTGTATAAGGAAAACGTTACTCAATAAATACATGTTTAAAATAAAACGTAATTAAACTAAGGCAAAATAGGGATTGGCAGTGTGCAAAAGGTTTACGGCAGAGACTGGCAGTTAATTAAGAAAAAGCTAGTTTATTTAAATGCTTTACTCATACTTTAAAAATGAATTTAACCGTCAGAAGTTTATAATTAATTGCTTACGAGCATGTACAGCCCCGAATGGTGATCTGTCCGTTAAATGATGATTGGTAGCTACCGTTCAAATAACTTTCGTTTTTTAAAAATCTGAGTGACTAATCTGGACTCTTGCTCTGGCTATGTAAAGTCAGTAAAATCAAGGAAGTGTTTGCACTTTTCCAATTCCTTTTAGTCCGATCATGTATAGTATAATACGCTACTTTCCCATTAATTTTAAATGCATTTTTGTATCAACTAGATCACATATAGGGGGGCACTTTTGGGATTTCTAGGTCTGTATCTCTTGCAATGTTTAATTTTAGAACTTTATAAATTACTCAACACCTGCCCAGCTACCCGCTCCCTACTGTCATACTGTAATATACTTCAATGACCTACTTTACGTATTGTGGGATCTTTTAACAGAATCGCGGAAGGGCGTCTCTTTTCCATCTTGTGGCAATCGTGCAATGTTGCCGTTCGTGCTAACTTTTCTCTAAACCCAAGGATTTCACTCTCCTTGGTGCTAACTTTATTATCATAGACCCAAATATTATTGAAGGTATAACTTTTGTTTGTGCTAACTTTTTCAGACCTGCTAACTTTTCAATAGTTCATAAAGTGGTTTTTTCTTTACTTGTTTTTTACCAATAAAAATATGCAGTAATGAGTTTTAAAGTGCGTATTTTCTTTAATCTAGCGATATTTTTTAAATTACTTAGCTGTCGTCACGTAAAGTGTAAGACTTATTGAGAGCATTAGGTGCATTTACTGGATTGCCGATTGCTACGTTTTTATTTGCACGTGTGATTTATGCCAATTAAATGGGTAAAATAGAGTGTAGGACAGTATAGTTATGTGGCTAATTTTCCTCAGATTGGGCGGGTGAATGTCATTACCCAATTTTTAACAGGAAAACGTTCAGTAACGAAATTCTTGGTATCAATGAACACGGTTCGTTCGTCCATGCCGGAATTAAATTTTTTCTTAGCGGGTCTGGTAAAAAAAGCTACAAATCAAGAAATTCCATAACCAACCAGCTGAAATTACTAAAACCAGGATAAAGTGGCAATAATGCGCATTGATGGCAGACGACGCAAAGTTCACTTGAGTTACTTTAGATTTAGATCTGTATCTGTACTATAACTATTTAAAAGTAGCCTGATTTTTAAAAATAAGTCTTCAAATTCTGAGTCGGTCATGTCGCGTCATTCCCTTGGGAGAGTTAATACGCACCAACGGGGGAATAATAAATAATATTAGCTTCGAAAAGAGTTAAAATAAAGATTATAAGCAATATCAGTGTTAAAAATTACCTAGCACCAATATGAATTGAAATATAGTTAGTACCCACCGCGGGGTAAAAAATACCAAGCACTAACCGCTGGTAGAACATAACAGGGGGTGAGCAATGATTATAACAGGCGGATAGAGTATAATCAGCACTATCTGAAGATAAAGAACCGTAACAACTATAAAGACGGGGTAAAATTAGTGCTAGCGGGGGTGGGAAATAATAGGCACTAACGTAAAGCAAAAGCTAATTACCACCAACCTGGGGGTAAGATATAGTTCCCAATAGCTGAAGGCTATGAAAGAATTAGCACCAGCTTGTAGGGTTGGAGATAATTAGTACCAGATTGTAGTTGTGGGGTGAGGAATATGAAACAATTGCTGCCGGGTTGGAGATAATTAGCACAAACTGCAAGGTGAGTAATAGCACTAGCGGGTGGTTCGGATATAACTAGCACTAACCGTGAGGCGAGATTTAATTCTCAAGAACTGGTGGCTGGGTGATAATTAGCACTATGTGGCGGGGTGGAGATAATTAGCACTAACTGTGGGGTGTGCGATATGCGATATATAGCACTATCTGGCGGGGAAGATATAATTAGCACTAACTGTGGGGTGTTTGATACTTAGAACTATCTGGCGGGGTAAAAATAATTAGCACTAACTGTGGCATAAGCAATAATTAGCACTATGTGGCGCGGTGGAGATAATAAGCAGTAACTGTGGGATGTGCGATACTTAGCACTATCTGGCGGGGAAGATATAATTAGCACTAACTGTGGGATGAGCAATAATTAGCACTATGTGGCGGGGTGGAGATAATTAGCAGTAACTGTGGGGTGTGCGATACTTAGCACTATCTGGCGGGGTAGAGATAATTAGCACTAACTGTGGGGTTTGCGATAATTAACACTATTTTGTGGGGTGGGGATAATTAGCAGTAACAGTGGGCTGAGGAATAATAAGCACTGTCACTATGTGGCGGGATTGAAATAATTAGCAGTAACTGTGGGGTGAGCGATAATTATCACTAGCTGTAGAGTGAGCGATAATAAGCACTACCTGGTGGGTGTACTGTGAGGTACTTAACTAGCACTAATAGGATTCAAGACGAAATAAGTGAAGCAGCACTAACCGCTGGGTGAAAAATATTTAACACTAAACAGCAGGGTGGGAATTAGCACTAATTGAGGGGAGGAGATAATGACCACATATTGTGAGGTCAGGATAAAATTAGCACTAATATTTAGTGGAAAATTAATTGCATACATATGTGAATTAAATTGACTTTATTTTTTTCCGAAAAATAATAGTATTAGAGTTAGCTGCGGCTGTGTGAAGCTGATATGAATAATTTTAGAGTGACAGTACCATCGTCACTTAACGCCTCACTCCTTCAATAACTTTACTACTTATATATTCAAAATCAATAGCAGCAAGGGTTAGTAATATTCATAGTTTGGAGTCTGGATTTCACTTATGACCAATAGTAATGGAAACCTTAATTAGTTAAGTATATAGAATTTTAAAGAAAATAGCACTTTTATTAGAGTTGAAAAAAGTTAGCACTTTAGCAGATTATTGTTGTTGTTCATGTATACTGCTGTCGGCAATGTATTCTGAGTTTCCGAGTTAAAGTTTTTACGATTTAGCGCCAAACGAAACATTTGAAGTAAATAGCAAATTCGGCAACAAGGCTGATAAAATTAGTACTTTAGCAAACCTTAGCACTTTAGCATTTTACAAATATCCATCATTTCGTCATTTTCGTCTTGAGAAGCGGGTGGAGGGCTACACTTTCAAAGTTGAAAGCAGTTAAAAGACAGTTGACAGTTGAAGTTGAAGTAAAAGTGTGGGTAGCCATTGCCGTTCCCAGTGGAATTCAAATAATTATTTCCATCTCATCCAAGCAAGCAGAAGGAGACATACAGATTTACTAGTTAGTTTCCTTGTCGGTTCAGTTCAGTTGGCTGTTGGTGTAAGTAGTTTAGCCAAAGTAAAATAGAGCAAAAAGAAATCACAATAAAAAGTAACATCTGCATAGTTAACTGATATTTATAAAGCAATGCAGTCTGTGCAGAATCAGGTACGTTTTTGAATTCTAGTTATATTAGTAGTGCTACATAATATAATATTATTGTTGAAATCAGAAAGCCTAGATTGAAATCTAGGTACATATCAGTCATTATTTCACTAAAAAAATACCGTATTTGTTGTTCACTGTCAACTGTCAGCAATGGATATGATAATATGGATCGAAAATCGAAGCTCAATTATTAAGAATGAATAAAAAATGCATGTTTAAATGTTAAATGCAATGTGTAATATATTCAAAACTAGTTCGTATTAGAAACTCAAGTAGCCTGCCAATTCAGTTTTATTTTCGTGCTTTGATTTTGAATGTTGATGTTGGATGTGTAACAGGTAGCTTCATCATGGACCAATTTAGTGCTGAACCGTAATAATAAATTGCAAATACGGATTTCAGAAGTCTTCCGTGACAAGAAAAATTATCATTCGCAAAATTATCAGTACCACCGACCAGGAATGGTTGACGTTGACCGAAACCGAAAACAAACAGTGCCTTACCTTACAAGTAAAGAATTCACTTATTACATGTCAAATGGATCCTTTGGTGCTGACAAAAATTCTGGAGCCATCCCGGCCGTCCGGCGTTCCTTCCTGCAACCAGCAACCGAGCCCTACAGTTTTTCAAGGTAACTCACTAGTCAGAAGTCTGAAAGAGTTAATGAATGTGAATGTAGTACGTGCAACGTGTAACGTGAGTAATGTAATAATAATAATAATAAAAGTGAAATGTTAGTAATACGAATTTTCAGTTAATTGGATTTTCTTGTAATGGGTTCTTTCTAACCATTACGAATTAGTATAGTAAGTACATTAAAGTGAAGCTTATAGGCAATACAGATATTCAGCAATTTTGTAAATTAATTCATTTCGGTGCTTATTGTTTCCAGTATCGTATAGAACTTCTAGAACTATACAAGGTAAACGAGCAGAGGAGACTAGAAACCCTGGTTTATTTAATCGTTTCAAAAACATGTTGTTCCCTCAAATAGCAACAGCATACACGAGCACGAGCACGGCTAAATATCCAACTCCAACTGAGAACATTATTGGTAAGTAGTAGCTTAAAACTTATATTAAATAAAAGCTAACTAGTTTTAGTTATTGCGATAAGTTCAACATGTAATAAAAAGGCGATATTATGTATTACCGTGCAATTGAGCACATTTTCCAAACTTTAATATGCATTATTATTATTATTAAATACAGTGAGTTGTTTTTTTTCCTTTTTCTTTTTTCTTCAGCACTTTTGTCCGTTCTCCCAGCCGCTGAAGCCAGCAAATTGAAAATGCTAATTGCAGATGGATATATAGCAGCTAATACTTCTCCTTCAGCTTCGCAGACTAAACGTGATCGACGCAGACCACAAATTTTCTTGGCTTTTGCTAATATTGCAATTTGCATTACTGGTTATTTCTATTTCGAGTGTATGACCTGTATATTTGTACTATACATACATATCATTTTTTGAGAATGACCTCTAAATATTTAGCTCATACTTATTTGTTTTTCAAATTGTACTTGTAGATTATTTAAGAACTTGAATTAGGTGTAGTTTTTTCACTCTTACGTGTTGGCATGTCACACATTCAAATATTTTGTTTTAGATGCAATGGGTGAATCCAGGTAAAAACTCAGCCGCAAAAATGAAATTCGACCTGAGGATGTTAATTTGACTTTCGGGGACGTCAAAGGAGTGGGTTGCATTTTTTAAACGATATAAAAGTTGCATTATCTGAAACTAGGTATAATTATGAAAGGATTGGTGTGATTGCAACTCTAGGTATAACATGCGTTTCAGTGTTTTTTTAAAGTGCCGTTTATGTGTCAAAATAAAATAGGTCGATGAGGCGAAATCTGAATTGCAGGAAATTGTTGAATTTCTTCGAAACCCTAATAAATTCATTCAGCTTGGCGGGAAGCTACCGAAAGGAGTTCTTTTAGTTGGCCCACCTGGAACAGGAAAAACTTAACTGGCTAGAGCCCTTGCCGGAGAAGCTGGTCCCTTTCTTTCATGCTGCAGGCCCAGAGTTTGAGCAAATGTTTGTTGGATAAGTGCAAGTCGTGTTCGGAATTTGTTCAGTGAGTATTCTACCGACTTCCGGGTATTACTTTTCACATATCTACCGTAAAGCGTCTGATAATTCCTGGGGTAGTTACATCAAACTCTGCATTAGACCCGGGAGTTATTTTGAACCAAAGTTTAAAAAAACAAATCACCCCGTGTGTTTCTAGAGACCCCGTGAGATATTAGGGACCCGAAAGTTATTAAAAGATTTATGATACCTAATTCTGCAACAGTTATTATCTCTATAGCTACTGTAACTGTAGTTATTACTATCTTTTAACTCCGATTCCGAATTATACGACACATGGCTGGGTTATTTCCCCCAAAAAACGTATTTTTCACCATTTTTGTATGTTTTTCTGCCCGACTGCATCGCGTGATAATAAATCTGATTGAAGAAGTATAGGTTCAACCCTCACAAATATTTGGTTGTGTTATTATCATTAATTTAAGGAATTTTGTATTTTTGTAGAAGCAACAAAGGCTAAAGGCCCGTGTGTTATCTTTATTGACAAAATTGATTCGATTGGAGCAAAACGAACCAACTCCAGGCACCATTCATACGCGAATCAGACCATTAATCAACTTCTGTCAGAAATGGACGGGCATGTAAATGTAATGGATCCTTTAATGTTGAAGAAATCTCTGGAACCATCCAGCGTTCCTTGCTGCAGCCGAATCACACAATTTTTCAAGGTAGGTACTTAACCCTGGACTCCGAATGAGTTTACTAATACCAAATGGAATTTTAGGCAATGGGCAGATATTTAGTAATTTAAAGTAAAAATAATTCATTTTGGTGTTTATTGATTGCAGTGTCGTGTAGAGCTTTTAGAACTTTTCGATATAAACAAGCTCGGCAGACTCGAAACTCGAGTTTAATTAATGGATTCATAAACAAATTGAACGACACTCAAATAGCAAACAAGAATAAGAGCGAAGCTACATCTCTAACCCAAACTGAGACAATTAATAGTAAGTAGTTGCTTAAGCAGTCAATTAGTTTTAGTTATTGAAATTATTTACATGTTTAACAAAATTGCGATATTATGTATTACCTTGCACGGTGCAATTATTCACTTTTACTAGACGCTACCATGTATTATTATCGATTACACGGTTAGGGATGTTTTTTCTTTGCTTTTTTTCGTCAGAACTTCTGTCGGATCTTTCAGGCTCTGAAGCCAGCAAACTGAAAATACGAATTTTGGAGTCCAATATAAAGGTTAATAGTCCTCCTTCAACTTCAGCTTCGCAGGCTAAACCTAATGGACGCATTTCAGGACTAGAGTTGGCTACTGTTGGTATTCCTATTGCTCTTCTTGCGTGTATGACCTGAATTTAATACACTATCACTACATAATATATATTTAATTATACTTTGAGGATGCATGACCACGGAATAATTAGGTCACACTTATTTTGTTTTTCTCACTCTTTATGTTTGTGCTTGTAACTTTTCAAATATTTTGTTTCAGATTTAATTGGCAAGAGAGTATTCGGGATTTTTGGCGGTGGAAATGAAATTCGACCAGAAGATGTTAATGTGACTTTTGGGGATGCCAAAGGAGAAGGCTATATTATTTTTGTTTTTAAACGAGTAGAAACAATATGGCATTATCTGGAATTAGAATTAATTTTAAAAGAGATGTTGTGAATGCAATTATAGGTGTAATATTGGTAGTATATGTAGGTATATAGTGTAGTATATGTACAAAAATGTTTTTGTAAAAACTTTAGTTTTGTTTTCATGCGTCGAAATAGGTCGATGAGGCAAAGTCTAAATTGCAAGACGTTGTTGAATTTCTTCGAAACCCTAATAAATTTATTCAGCTTCGTGGGCAGCTACCAAAAGGAATTCTTTTAGTTGGCCCACGTGAAACAGGAAAGACTTTACTGGCCAGAGCACTTGCCGGTGAAGCTGGAGTACCTTTCTTTCTTGCTGCAGGCCCAGAGTTAAATGATGATGACATTTTAGTTCGGCAAGGTGCCGTACGTGTTCAAGATTTGTTTGGTGAGTTACCTGAGTTTCATATCAGTTATTGTTTATTATATGTGTTATTACCTATCCACTGTATTCCTGTCTGTATGATTATTTATTTTTTACAATTTTATTATATTTCTGTTCTTGACTGCCATTCATGATACATGTGACTCGTGAAGTAAGTCTAATCCCACTTTAAAAATATGGTTAGGTGTTGTTAACGACCATAAATTATCACTGTCGTCACTGAAGTAATTTCTGGTTCGATCGTCAATAAATATTATTCTCGTAATAATATTTTACATAATTATACACAATTCCTTTATTTCAATAATTTCCACTTTTAATTAAAATTCTCATAGTCAAATCAATTTCAAGAGACAATGCCGTGAACGTCTGCTTTGTTCAAAATCTCAAATCGTTCTGTCTTATTTTTCACATTACATCGTGTTCCTCGTATTCCACGTATTTCTCATAGTACCACCAAATTTAGATAACATTCATTTCAAATTATAAATATTTAAATAATTTAAAGTTTTTAAAAAATTATTGAATTTATAAAAATAATATCAACAATCTTTGCACTTGGTTCAGTTGGTAACATTCTACCCCCC
>JAQFZE010002950.1:0-13480 GCA_034695245.1 Dicyrtomina saundersi | reverse complement strand
CTTAATTAAATACTTAATGAGTCGTAATGAAGAACGAAGTGGAAACAGACCAGACAGAGATACGGAGATTCAATTCTGCTTTCTATTTCTACTCTATTGTAGATTTCCCAGAGTACTCTCTCATTTTCCCAAATCTCTTTATATTGGGAAAATGCCCTCACTCAAATCCCAACAACGGAAATCGACGACTACCTCGGTCTCTGTCTCTATTCGCTCTCCCCCTCTCGTTATTCCTGTATCTCGCTTTATCTCTCTCTCTCTGTCTGAGTCCTCACTCCTTCCGTCATACTCACTCTTCAACCCCTAAAGGAATGACGACTGAATAACCCTTGAGTTCCAGTTTCCCACCTGTTTAGGGCGGTCCACCAATCCTCAATTCCTTTCAGTTGCCTGTACCTATAGTGGTTGATTCCTACATTATTTAATCGTACACTCATATAATTATAATAAGGAGTCAAATCTATACTGTAACATAAGTACCACTTCCCGTGCAATACAGTAACATGATATCTACTTGACTATAGTACACGTGCGTCAAATATTCACATTTAAAAAATAATGAGTTATTCATTTTTTGCCCAACACTATGCGCTTCATGTATATAGCTTTATGAATTACAATCAGCTATCTGCTATGTACATATTAAGCATTGGTATTATGATAACATTGAAAATCGATAGTGTTTAGGGATCGCCCATAAATTATGTCAAAATCTAGTTGGGTTGGTCCTGTAAACCCCTTTATTCAGGACAATTATAAAAAAGTTGTCATTTGATTATTAGGGTGGGTGGGTTGATCATAAAAGCGCCATGGCATCCATGACATTATTTACGGACGATCCCTTACTGTTTTACTTCACTGTAATGTGTCCATGGGGAATAAGTAGACATGCTCTAGCTCTAAAGTCTGAAGTAAAGTATTGGCGACTTACCTACATGTATAAAAATATTAAATATGCCATCATAATGGAAAAATAAAATTGAGCAATACAAAACAAGATGCAATATTTTTGGAACCAAAAACCAAACAACGATATCCTATTTTATGCTGAAGCTACATGCTTATGCAGGTCATGCAAAGGAGCCTAATGGAAATGAATTTTTAATCATAACATTATACTTACAATTAGTGACGTACTATCTACAAGCGTATTGGCCCAAGTACCTAGTATATGGCTAAATACCTATACTCCATACTTATACACGTCGCTTCACTAAATAAATAGGGTGATTTCATCTGTTTGCAGTCTGCAAAATACTGAAATCATAACATTCGTAACTTGAATGGGGCTGAACATGAAAATATAATATATTTGATAATATAATTGAGCGATTAAAAATCTAATTTAGATTAAAAGATTGCAGTCCAGTTTTGAGTAATGCCACTACACATAGGTCACAGACAGAGCACTTAATAAAAATAAATTATCCTCACTCAGTCAATATTAGGATACTCGCTAAGTTTGCAAACTCAAAAGCCATGCACTCACCCTGACAATAATCACATATTTAATTTGAGCTGGCAATATATTTTGTAACTTATTGCAAGTTTGCTATAAATTACATCACAGGCCGGAACGCTATACCCATATACCAGGAATTTGGACGAACTTAAAAGCCAAAAACTTGTATTTGCAAAAGTAATCAATATCTATAAAACACACTTGAATAATATTAAATATGTATAAAAAGTAGCACATGGTAATTGCATAATGTTTGCATCTTCAGTGAACTTCAGAACGAAACTGGCCCATATATAATTTAAACTGGAATTAAAATAAGTTGTGTTAAATAAATACTGATTGAGATGGGTGTGTAAAAATTAAATAACATGGTTTTGAAAAGCGCCAATTGTTCTATTTACATGTTTTAAAAAGTGCAAAATATTCTTACTTGTTTTTAAAAACTACAATATGCTCTATTTATTTATTTCGAAGAGGAAAATATTTTTTTACTTACTTTTGAAAAATTTGAAATTGTCTATTTCCATGCTTTCAATTTGAATAGCTTTGTATTTATTGCATTTTGGTTTGAGTTGGTAAATCAAAATATAAGTTGAGTAATTTTGATTCTTAAATGACGTATTGTGCATCTTTATCAACTTACGTTAAATGTAATTTATGCAACCTACTGTAAAATACTACATAATAAAATTATTGCTTTTAATGTAATACGGCAGTTGCGAATTCACAGGAACGGGTGCTAGGGGGCTTAGCCCTTCCCAGGAAAAATATATTTTAACATTGCGGAGATAGAAGGGGTCATTTTCCGAAATAGCCGCTTAACATTATTAGCCCCCGCCCCTTAGCACAGTCATGGATCCGCCACTGTACTGCGGTAAGACCGCAATACAGTTAGCGGTTAATTCATTTACAAGCACGATTACAAGTGACAGTCAGTTAGATTTTTGCATTTGTGTAAGGTGCAAATAGTGAATAGAAACAGCTTACATGCAAAGAATGCGTACGCATAGACGAATTTGATTCCGCAGTGTATTTTGAGCGGATGAAATGGAATATACACGTGTAGTAGCAGAAGGTAGAAGCAGCCACTGCAATATTATTGTCTTGTCTGAAAATGCCAGACCATAGCAGACAGTAGACAGTGTGGCAGGTCCACTTCCACTATAGCTCACTGCCCCTGCCTCAGGTGAAAATTGGAAATTAGCTGAAGCAAAATTCAAAGTCAAAGCAAAGCAATTAGATCAACCCAAACCCAAACAGAAACAGAAACCACTTGACTCGATCATACCTTGTCTGGTCGCCTATGGATGATGTGGAGCACCTTAGTCAAAGTAAATATTCCCATAAATTATAAAAGGCGTTGACGCCCGAAAATCCAAATGGATTTAGATTGGGAATAAATCCAACATTCTTCAAGCCACAGATCCCAGATACGAGATCCTTCGCAACAATAATATTGAGTGTGCATATAAAATCAGATAAAAAACAAAAGCACAAGCCCGCGTGCATTATTAGAAGTATAGTACATTTACATATGCGAAGGTAACCGTACGTAAAAGTATATATCTACCTCCGCACCGCAGGGGTCATTCCATCCAAATGCAAAAATCAAAGAGAAACGAGCCACACTGATGACACACACACAGAAACAGATGCATTCGCAGGATCGGCAAGGAATGGATGACGCAAGAGCTCATAACACTTTCAATCCAAAAGATTCGAACCAATAAGTCCTTAATTAATTATCAAAATTGGATTGCTCACATTTAAAAATGTTCCCAGCTGTAATAATTGCATATATCAATTTCATTGAGTTACATACAAGGTCCCACCACACAGACATGGTCACTGGGCCAGCCCATATACCTAACTCATAATTTATCCCATTCCAACAAATGGTTGTCAATTAACGCAAATTCAATTTTTCTTTAGGTATGTACTTGCAGTGCAGTAATCACCGCCATAGTTTAATACAAGTAGCCATATAGGTATGCCGTTTAGGGCACACCACTATAAATACTGTGTCAGCCAGCAAAGAAATCATTCAGACATCAACTTCTTTTCTATATACAAACACCACCAGCAAAATCAAAAAACAACAACATGATCAAGGTATACAGTTTAAAAAATAGAAATATTTTTTGATTTTTTACATTTTATTAGTATACATTTAAAAATCTTAAAGACAAGATTAAAATTCTAGGTAATTTTTACAATAATAAAATTGTGTGATTTGTTTTCTTTGTTAAAGGCTGTCGCTTTCTTGGCCGTCGTGGCTGTTGCCCGTGCCGGAGTTCTTGCTCCAGCTGCCGTAAGCTACACTGCTGGACCAGCTTATGCTGCATACGCAGCCCCAGCTATTGCTAAGGTCGCTGCCCCAGTCGCCTATGCTCAACCCGCCTATGCCGCCTATGCTGCCCCAGCCTACGCCAAGGTCGCTGCTCCAGTCGCCTATGCTCAACCCGCCTATGCCGCCTATGCTGCTCCAGCCTACGCTAAGGTTGCTGCTCCAGTCGCCTATGCTGCCCCAGTTGTCAAGGGTAATTTTCTTATGATTTGATTTAAATTGCAAATCTCCCATGTTATCTAGTTGTTAGGATACCGCTTATAAAATACGAGGATAAATGAGTAATAATCGTGCTTTATTTCTATAAAGCTGTTGCTGCTGAGCCATTCGACCCCAACCCACAATACAACTACGGATACTCTGTCGCTGATGGTTTGACCGGAGACTCCAAGAGCGCTTCTGAGAATTTGGTCAACGGTGTCGTCCAAGGTCAATACTCCCTTGTCCAACCCGATGGTGCCGTCCGCACCGTCACTTACACCGCCGATGACGTCAACGGATTCAACGCCGTCGTCGATACATCTGCCCCTGCCGCTGTTGTCAAGGCTGTTCAACCCGTTGCTAAGGTTGCATATGCTCAACCCGCCTATGCCGCTTACGCTGCTCCAGCCATCGCTAAGGTTGCTGCTCCAGTCGCCTATGCCAGCCCTGCCTACGCTCACGCTCCACTCGCCTACGCCGGTTAATTTAGCTTAAAGTCTAAATTAAATGTTGTAAACATTTGTATTATATGCCTCTATTGTAAATATTTATAGATTAATATTCTTCTGAACTATGAACTGTCTTTTTCAATATTGGAACTTCTTTCTAGTGTCGTGAGTCTTTTCTGACGTCACTTCATTCTATGTAAAAATCAAAAATTGTAACTGTTTTTTCTATGAAGGCACACTTTTTAAAACGTTTGACTTCTTGTTCTTTCTATTCTTCAGTTTCTTTTATCTTTTCCTCGTGTCAGTCTGTATTTATTTTAGATTTCAAAAGTGAAATTAAACTGAGCACAAGTATAATTTAATGCTTTTAGAAAATTTATTCATTTTAAATTCATAAAATAAGTTCAAATGAGCAAACAACTTTACATAAAGCTGCAGTTCGTTTTAATATGCAATATATCATCTGGATCAAAGTAGAAGTCATGTACACTCCAGAATTTATAATTATTCGATCATAAATTGCAAAGGTAAAAATGAACTAGCGAATTGTCAACTTTTAACTGGAAACCGTTATAAGGGATTATCTGATTAAAAGGGACACATTTTCTATCCTTTATAGGATTTTAGGTCACTTATAAACAATTTTTGAAGTAAAATGAAAATAAAATTAAGGCAGGTGCGAACAAGTTGAGCACTACTGTTCTTCGGGAACTAAACTGCACTTAACTTATCTGAATATTTACATTATCCTAAATCTAAAAAAGGTCGTTATATTTTTTAAAGATAGTTTATATCGGACTCTGACGAAGAAGAAGCAATTATGATAAATAAATGCCCCCTAATTCCAAGTTATCGGAAGCATTAGTGATACCACTACTATACAATAATGTTATTGGGTTTTCCGTAGTCTGTGTAGGTGTCATACATTTTACCTGGCGTGTTTAAATATTCGAAAGAATATGTACAATTTGAAGAAGGTCAGTATGTACGCTGCATGTGATCGAAGGAGCACTTGGGCTAGGATTTTGTTCTTCGCTAAAAGGAAGTGTAAAAAACTTTGAGAGTTGGTCAATTTAACTGCTACAGATAGTTCCAAACATTTTTTTAAAAAAACTATGAATGTTAATGTGAAAGTAATGTGAGTGTGACCTAAGACACATTAAGAGAATTAATGCATGGTAAGGCAGAACGTTAGTTATATTCAATTAAATATTTTATTACAGCTGGAACAATATTCACTGAAGCCTTAAAGGTAGTGCCAAAAATAATTATTTTCGTGAGTTGATTGTAGTATTACTGTAGAAAATCCACATTAAAGGTAATACAAATAATTTTTTTTAAATTATAACAGTTTTAACAGAAACAACCAAGTTAATTATTACACTTAAAAAGCTGAGTAATAACGTTAATTACTTATTCTAATTGTAAGATAGTTTTACATCTATTTATAATTAACGCCTATCTTAAGGCAGCAATACAGTGTCCACCAAGATATTTTGAAATATATAATCCACAAATATTGTTTAAGTTTTTGCCAAATATTAGGCGAACGAATATTATCAATAATGAACAAAACAAACCCAATCCCGGTTCCGATAAAAAAGCAGTAGAACGCAGCGGATATTAAAGAATCTATGAGTGGGAGCGGCTCAGCAGTATTATCTTTCATATCACTGGCTGTTGAATCAAAGTCCTTACTAAATATCAATTTGTGGAACTCGTTAGTACCATAATCTTGTGTAAGTTTGAAACTGATATCTTCCAGGTATTGAAAAATACCACTATCTTTTATCCTCTGAAAAGATTTGTAGACAACATCAACATTTTTTGACATAAATTTCCAGACATGAACAAACTCTAAGAACTGATCCTTTGCCACGTACGATTTTGAAGCATTGGATATTTTCATTACGTTGACTAATGCAGGAACTGTATAATCTCTTGCAAGGAAGCAAGAATGGCCGTCAAGTAAGCGTTGACGGTATTCAGAAACTGAGTTGACTTCAACTGAGTAGATTAGTAGTAATTTATGGTTTTTCTTAGTTTTTGTGGCGTTTTTGACAGAACCTAGCAAATTACGAATCATTGTTTTCATAACTTGCGAAGAAGTTTGGAAATAAACAACAACGCACTCTTTGTTTTTTAGCAATTCCGACGCTGACTTTTCTGTTTGAATATCGGTTGGGACAAGTCTATAGCTTTGCCAATGCGATGTAAAAATGATGCTTAAAATAGTAAGTGCAATGACATATGAAACGTAAATGCGACATTTACCAGAGTTTGTGTTGAAGGAAACGCTTTGAAACAAAAATGGTATAAAAACCAGTTCAGTAGCAGTAGTTTTGCTAATATCTTTTATGCAAAGCTTTATGACGACCACTAATACAGTATTTGTTATTCCAAACAACGTCCAAACTTTAGAATCAAACGGCAGAAACAAAAAATGAAAACAACCTGGAATACTATAAGCAAACGATTTTGCATAGAACAGCTGCCAGAATGACCTGCCAATAAAAACATCATTACAAGCTCTATCAAACCTACTTACTAGTACAAACGCCCAGATGACGTTGTAGCTGCAGGTATCTTCTTTGCTTGGTAAATTATTTACGGATGTGTAGCGGAAAGTAAAGTTCAAATTCTGAGCTAAACTAGTGATTATTTCTGTTGTTGACACAAACTTTACTCTATAACCTACTATATATCGAATAAGTGATTTTTGAAACATGTTTTTAATTTTAGGGTCATGAGCAATCTTAAACTGAGCACCCCAAAAGTTATGCCGTGCCTCTTTGAAATTTTTTGTTATAGATGTGTATGAAGTCCAGTAGGATTCACGCTCAGGTGTGTTTAACTCTGAAAAACATGCCACGCCTAGATTACAAATCACAAGTATTCTTAAAAACGAACCTGGTTTAAGAAGATTGAATGAAATTTTAAAGTCACTTGTACGAAACGCTAACATGACAAAATTTAAAGGAAAAATGCAGTTAGCATGAGATCCATAATTTTGCCGGCTGTTAACATAGTCCTCATTTGTAATCAGGAAATACAAGTCAAATTGATGGCGGATGTTATCATTCATTTTTTTAAAAGCTTTAGGTGATTTAAACGGCCGATCAAAAGTAATTGTTTTAGTTGCAGTGAAAACCGAAGGCAGTACAATGTAAATGTAGCAAATACTTTGATGTTTTAAGTATTGAATATTTCTATCTAGTTTGTCTAGTTTGCTGTAGTGTTCAACTACAGAGCCCAGTGAGCCTACAATTTGACTAATAATACGATTCATTGGCTTAACAAATACGTCTGCCTTTCTGTCTGTCAAAATTACAAACTGACATGTTTGAATTGGGTTTAAAATTTGAAGTAGTGTTGGCATTTTCTGTGTTATACCTTGTGAACCGCAGTAGCCTATTATGAAAAATTGGTGGATGAAAAAATAAAAAATTCCTAACAGGTTAAACATTGTGTACGATAGTTTTAATATTGCTTGAATTTGCCAGTTAGAGTTTTTGCTTTGTTTTTTTTGTTTGACGCTCCTGAAACAAAAACGTTGATGTTAAGGTTGTCAAAAATACATTTGCTTTGACACAAAGCCACTAAGGATACTGTTTGAGGTACACGTCGCTATTTAGAATAAAACAATATTGAAGGTTTACGATTATATTTGCTCACCACTGTTTATACATTTTTGTTTTTTTTTCTGGTTACGAGTCTGCTGTCCAAACGCAGCTCATGGCATGCGACCTGTAATTAAAATGTCTGCAAAAACATCTGTACACGTAAGTTAAGTAAGTCATTTGTGCGATGTATTTCCTAACTATGACCACAATTAATATTATTAGGCAATTTTATGTACAATGACATTAATGTGTAATAGTAAATCATCAATAGCTCTTTTAAAAATGTAATGTATTTTTTCATAAGTCATAATCGTATTAGAATTCAGACGACTTGAATGTTTATTTGAAACAATTTGGTTTTATGTCACGTTGTTGTCAAAATTAATACAAAATTAGGAATACTGTACAAAACATGTATGAAGTAGCCACAGTTACGAGAGTACACACTTTTATTCAAAAGAAAATAAGAGATGGAATTTTGTCTGGTAACTTATGTTTTGTCTTTACACCAGGCGTAATAAAAATTTCTTAATATGTATGTAGATTGGTTCAAAACCTATTTACTTAATATCATACGTTCGTGTGTAAAATACAGTGTAATTCTATGCTATAACTTATGATTACGTATTGTTGATTTAAAAACGTTTATATAAAGAATTTGTCAACTATCATTATTTGCTGTAGCTCAAATTGGTGGCGTATTCTAACGTTCATTGTGTTTATTGGACAAACAACCAGGACGTCTAAAAAATAATAATGCCTTAAGGATGTGAATATATCTGAGGATGTCTGATATTTTGTATGAGGTAAAAAAAAATTTCTAAAACAACTTTAACAGAATTTATAAAAATGTTTGTATAATTGCCCTAGAGGCCGAGGAACAATTCGTGTGAGGGTTTTGGAGTTATCTTAAATGGGAAGTTTTTCTTGATAATAAATGCGGTTTCATATTATGTTATCTTTCTATGCTTTACGTAGGCTTGCCTGCTTCTACAAAATTGAACTTCTGCAGCCATTGACATGTAATGAAATAATTTTAAGGTCGTTTTTGGCTTTTTAGCTTACTTATAGTCATGCGTTAGATGGTAATCGTGTTCTTCATGGTTGGCAAAGTGCAATGTCTGCCAGCCCTAATAAATGTTTTTCCTATATAATAAGCTTATGCCAGATGAAGACAAGATGCTAGGTTTTTAAGCTGTATGTCGTTGTACAGCAACAGCGACTTGTATAACTTGACCACTGTTACAAGATGGTGCTATTATGTAGGAATATAAAATAAATTAAAACTTAAGGTAATACTAGTTCAACTGTGACAATTTAAGAATAAAGTAATTGTCTTATCCATGATGCAGACTTTCCGTCATTGACCTTTGACCGCTGGTTGAGTAAGGACGCTAATCGGAAATGAAACATGCGCATGTGTATTCCTAATTTTAATGTTGATTTAAAATAGGGTAGTTTCTGGATGTAGTGGTACTTATCAGATAATCAAAAAATATAAAACACAAGATTATAACTATATTAAACAATAAAGACTACGATCTAAACATATAAAAGAAGACCAATCTCAATTAACTAGATTTTTTGCATAATATACTTTATGGCAAGGTTTAATGTACATATATATGTGGTATGCATCTTATATGATAAAGCTATGCAAGCACCTTATACAGAGGATACTTTTGCAGTTTCATATAAATATATTATATTTTGTCCTGTATTTTATACACGCAGTATTTTCGTATTGCTGCATCACTAACCTAAGGGTCATGCAGGTGTAATGGATAAATGTTCCTATACTATATACTAGAGGTATTTTTGCAAATCAGGTATTATATCACATGCTTTAAAATTTCTTACTTTAAAATAGCAAAACCTAATTAATTCCTTTCTATAGATTCATTACGCTGCATATAACAGTTGTATTGAATTAATTTGACACTCAATAAAGTTCGGGTGGGCTTCGGTCGACGCCTAGGGCGGCGATGGAGTGTCTTATTGGCCTCACGCCTCTGGACATCTGTCTTAAGGCATATAGGGTATATCAGGGCAGCCTGGTATAGTGGTCGTGGGTTTGGGACTGCAGTTTGGAATCGGAAGATTATCATGCTCAGATCTGGACTCTCGGGTTCGAATACCAGCTCAGCTATTCGGTTGAGTGGCTGCTTCTGTAATCCCACACGGCTTGGTGAGTACGTAAAAGTACATAGTACGGCGTGGGTGTTTAGAGTTCTCTTCTCTAAACCTTCCTAGAGTTCTCTTCTCTAGGAAAAGGTGGCTTAGCCCGTGGTACCGATGGAAGAATGGCTTGTTGCCAAATCGGTTTAAATAACACGTTAATAAAGTTCATGCAATACAATACAATAAAGGCGGTGGCTGTTAGGTCTATGCATAGGCTAAAAACAAGGGAGTTGTGGAAAAAAATGCCTTGGTTTGGGGGCTCAACCAGCCATACTGTGATTTGTGAGAGGTTAGGCTCATTTGTTCCTATTCTTCAGATGCCAGTAGACTGCATGTATAAGAGCCTGGAGAATAGGAAGTTTACTGTTGAAATCGGGTCGCCAGTTGATTTGGCTTGCGATCCATCCCTTTTGGGGGGTGGGATGGTATGCTTCACTGACGGCTCACGTGGTAGTAATAATGCTAGCTGTGGAGTTTTGATTGGGAACAGAAACCAGGAAGTAACTCTTATGGCTTCGTCTGTGTATCTTAGTGTGGATGCTTCTGTATTCCAGTGTGAGATCCTTAGTATCTCCTTGGCGGCTCATTGGCTGCTGGATAATCGCACTTAGGATCTCCCGGTTAGAGTTTTTAGTGATATTCAGAGTTGTTTGCGAGCACTGTCCAAGCCTTACACTGTCTCAAGTGTGAGGCTGGTGGGACTGTCACACTAACCTTAACAGACTCGCTGAAAGGGGTTGTGAGGTTTTGTTAGTATGGATCCCTGCGCACTCGGGTTTCATGAGTAATGAGGAGGCGGATAGGCTGGCGAAAGCTTCGCAAGATGGGAGTTGCGGTAGGCAATTTGGTCCAAGACCAATCGTTCTAGTCCCACTCTCCGCGGTCCACTGCGCAATTGCGCAATGGGCTAGACGTGAGCATGAAAGACAATAAACTGGACTACGCAACTGTAGGCAGGCCAAGCTCTGGATATCGGCACCACTTTACGGCAATGCGTCGTTGGTGCGTTATCCCAGAGATCAATTAAGATAGTTGATTGGGCTAGTGACGGGGCATGGGGCTTGGGGAGCTCACGGTTGGAGGATTGGAGTGTTGTACTCCCCGTCGTGCGCGCACTGTGGGTAGGAGGATGATACACCAATTCACTACTTGACTGTGTGCCCTGCCTTTCTACTTGTTAGAAACCTCTATCTTGGGGGGTGTCTTATATCATTGGATATATTGGGTCAGGCGTCGATGGCTCAGTTAGTTGCGTTATCGCTTCTATGGTATTACCACTACTCCCACGTTACTTTAAATGCATTTGTGACACAATAAATTGAATCAAAATATTTTACCCTGCTGTCAGGTTAAGTGGTGATTGTCACTTCATAAAATTTAAATAGTTTTTAAAAAATATTTAATCATAATTACATCAACGTTTTGTACTTTTTATCTTAAAATGCCACTCAATGCGCTAAGACGAATTCTAAAATGTTCCAAATTTAGGTTGGGAGATAAAAATAGACAAACTGTAATGTTCAAGATGTAATACTGAATTAGATTTTAAAGAAATTATAACTGTCAGGAGGCACCTCAACTCAGCAGGTCAACCAAGTTGGAAAGGTAATTCAACTATTTAATACAAGTCACATTAATATTTGTTATTTAAATGAATGAAATAAAATAGACGTCGTCAATGTAAAACCTAAAACGTGTAATGTATAATCTGAATGCCAATACTGTCAAACAACAATAAATATCTCAATATCGTAAAACCAGGGCTTAAATTAATCGTTGTAATTTTAATATTTATTTTCATATAGGCCAGCTCAACGTGAGTACATATACCTCCATTTACAGTCAGTAAAAACAGTCAAAAATGAAATGAATTAGCCGAAGTTTTTGTACACGCCGGAATTCCTTTATATACTTTTTATGATGACAGTCAACGAAACTGGATGAAGAAATATGCTTCTTATGGACATAATTTACCTTTAGAAGCAACTTTTTGGAGTTCGCAAATTTCAATCTCATTTCAAGACCTTGAAACAACAATTCCCTTGTGCAAAAATAAGAATAGATGTCTTATGATAGATAAAACTACTGATACAAAAAATCGCAAAGTTTTTAATGTTTCAGTGATACCTCTGCAACCCAATGTTGAACAAATACTATTAGTTTCTAAAATAATACATGAATGCAAAGCAAACTTAATAGTAGAAGAAGCGATTGCAGCCATTGTTTCAGTTTTAGGATTACAGCTAGATAATTTATTAGTAATGTTGACTAACAATGCTCTGTATATGATTGACGCTAGTAAAAAGCTTCTTTTTAGCTGTAAGGGAATAATTTATTCAACTTTTTAGGCCCATTTACTTCAATTAGTTGCAAAAGAAATACGCCGATCAATAAAAATTACTGACAAATTTATTTCTTTAATTAAAGCTGCTTTGTTAAAGTGCCCCTTTTGAGTTGAAGAATACAAATAAAAATTAAAATTATTGGGCAAACCGTTTGAGTCACCTTTAAAGTCAATACTGACAAAATGGACTACTTGGCTTGAGCTGTCCTTTGACTAGAACCTTTGAATGTCCTTTTAAACTAGATTAAGGATACTAAAGACACGGGAGAGAGAGAAAGACAATTTTATTAAAATAAACTTGACACTGTCGTCCAACGACGATAGCCCAAAGGACTCAGTATACGTTACACAATTTTGTTATACATAAATTATGTCTGTTAGGGTAAATATAAATATTACAGTTTCAAAGTTAATCAGTTGGCAATGAAGAAAATAAATGATGAACACATATTTGAACTGATTTCTGCAAAACAGAAATCACTATGTCTTCAATCAATGTAGAAGGGAGACACTGAGATTTCATAAAGTTCATGAAGAATTTTGAAATGGTCCCACGTGCCCCAATATACAGTCCTATCACTTGGATTTTAGTAAGTCCCAGTTTCTGTTTAAAGTAGGGGATGCATGGGTCATAAATTCCTTTTTTTTCTTGATGTACAGCCTCAGATTGGTTTATGTCGTTTTGTTCCATACGAACAGTAGAGTCAAGTATAATTCCTATCTTTGTGGCCAAATTGTAAGCAATTATATCCACACGCCTTGAACCGTCTCCAGTACACTCAACTTCCTGAAGAACTCTCCATCCTAACTTCTGCATAGCTTCAGCGAGTAAACGGCGAACTGCATGATGTCGGTTATTACGAATCAACTCCC
>JAQFZE010002949.1:0-13481 GCA_034695245.1 Dicyrtomina saundersi | reverse complement strand
CCCTACAGTAAGTAAGGGTCACTAAGGAGCACCGAAGGAGATTGAGTTTCAACCAACCATCCAGTGACGTTAACCGTCGATATAACCGAAGTTTTTACAACCAGACTCAACCAGTCACTTTGGGTGGGGAAATAGGAGGCTACCGCGTTAGATCGTCTCGGTCTTTCTACCCTTTCACCTATCCCCGTCCCGTCCTCAACAGTAAAGGAGTCCCATTCTCTAGGCCCCTACAGTAAGTAAGGGTCACTAAGGAGCACCGAAGGAGATTGAGTTTCAACCAACCATCCAGTGACGTTAACCGTACAACACCGAGCCGTAAACGATTAGCAGTGGCCGATGATCGAAGCTATTTCTGAGACTGTTAAGTTCGTTAAAATCTGCAGTCCTAACCTCTCATCCAAGCACGCCTGCTTAAGGGTTCCAAATTATGTAAATAGATAGAAACAAAATCTGATCAGTATTTAAGAGCACTAAATTACACAATTAGGCCGAAACATATATTACGATACAATGGTCGTAGAAGGACGTAAAGTGATGCAATATAAATATACCTAATTATTATTATTACATATTACTGCCCCATATTGTTGTTAAGGCTGCCATTATTGTAATGTATTATGGACGTATTATGGACGTGCTACAGTAATGCAACTACCAAGTAATGCATTCCTCGTTTTTTGCCTTATCTGTCTGCTGCTGTCAGTCATACCCTTTTTGTGTTGCCACACCAACAAGATCTGGCGTACAACTACTTTGCACGCTGTAATTGCACTGCCAGCAAGCTTTGATCCAAATGTCTAGTTACAATTACACAACAAATTCCATATCTTCCTTAGTTTCATTATACGAGACCCATCGCCGCCTTGAATACTTGATTTACAAATATTGCTACTCTACTGTGCCAAACCTTACAAAAATCAGATCGCACAATTCAAGAATATTTAGATTTCCAAGTGAAAACCAGTGGTAGAACATATCTCTACTAACGCTTGTTCCCGTCTGTGAGGCACATCACTGCTTTGCATACTAGTACTCTAAAAATTTACGTTTCCATTTGGAGAATCTTGCTTTTACAATATGTCTGCCTACGCTAGTACCTGTCTGTAAGGTCCATCGCCACTACATTCACCAATACTAGGGATAGTACTTTGTTACGACACCAAAAATTAGAAACATTGGATAGCACAATTTTTAAAAATTGACAGTTTTGTTTGGATGATCTTACTAATACAATAAATCTCCCTACGCTAGTCTTGTCTGTGAGGTACATTGCCACTGCATACACCGCTACTAAGAATAATACTACGTTAATAAACAAAAACTTGGAAAAATCGAATTGCACAATTTTGAGAAATTTCTGTTTTTGTTAGGACGATCTTCCAATTACAATATACGTACCTACACTAGTACCTGTCTGTGAGGAACCTCGCCACTTCATACGCGGCTAGTAGGGATAATACTACGTTACTATACTGTATATTAAAACAATCGGATCGCACAATTTTTGTAAGTCAACATTTTTGTTTGCAGGCCTGGGCCAGTACATAATTCCTGTCTACGCTAGTTCCTGTCTGTAAGACTCATCGCCATTTTACGTACTGCAACTACTAACTACTAATAGTACTACGTGGCTACACAATAAATTAGAAAAATTGAATTGCACAATTTTTGAAAATTAAAGTTAACGTTTACCAAACTGGGCCACTACAGAATCCCTGTCTACGCTAGTTCCTGTTTGTGAGACTCAACGCCACTTCACGTGCTGCAACTACGAATAGTACTATGTTACTACACAAAAAATCAGAAAAATTAAATAGCACAATTTTTGGTAATCGTTTCCGTTTGATGAACTTGGCCGCTACCAAATCCCTGCCTACGCTAGTTCCTGTCTGGTAGACGCATTGCCCCTTCACATGCTGCATCTACGAATAGTACTTCGTTGCCACATTAAACATTTAAAAAAATCGACTTGCACAATTTTTGGTAATCAACATTTCCAATTACTGTACTTGGCCAATAACAAATTCCTGCCTATGCTAGTTCCTGTCTGTGAGACGCATTGCCACTTCCTGTGCTGATACTACGGATCGTATTCTGTTAATACATTACAATTTAGAAAAATTGAATTGCACAACTGTTGGAATATAAGGGTTTCATTTTAAGGCTACTGAAAGTACTGCATACCTATCTACCCTTGTTCCTGTCTGGTACACACATAGTCACTCTATTGCAAGTTATAAATGTCTTCATACGCCAGTTTCCGTCTGTAAACGCATCGCCACTTCACGTGCTGATACTACGCATAGTACCCCTTTGCAACACTAAAAATTAGAAAACTCAAATCTCCAAAATTGTGTAAATTCACAATTTCTTTTGGACAATCCTGCAAGTACTGCATACCTACCAACACTTGTTCCTGTCTGTGAGTCACATTTCCACGTGGGTTCATGAAGAAGACTACTTGTTTATGCTAGTTCCTGTGCCTAAGATGCGTCGCCGCTTTGCTTGCTAATACTAGGATCAACTACTGGTTTTAGATTATTCTCAACCTACTCATTCTTTGCTGCTACAAGAATTATGTAATTATTTTTATATAATTTTTATGATAATTCTACGTCATAACGTTTTTCCTTATACGATTTTATTTCTACGCCAAACTTACTTCAAACCTTCCGGTGCCTGGTTGCTGATGACTAAGAGTTCTTTGGCAAAAGCTGCACGTTAAAAAACCTAGCTTCTGTTGACATCCTCTGCAACTTCAAACCAAGAAATTATTTTACGATACTACGAACTATTTTACGCTACTGCGAAAAAAACTCTACGATACTACGAACTATTCTACGCTGCTACGAAAACAATTCTACGATACTACAAAATATTCTTTGTTACTACGAAAATACAATAATCTACTTCTCTACGAAAATAAAAATAATCCACGTTACTACAAAATATTCTACGCTACTACAAAAAAACAAATTACTATACTACAAACTATTCTACGCTACTACGAAAAACCCATTACGACTTCTAACTACAACTTTGACCAGGAGGGGACTTTTGGTAGCTTCTTACGGTCTGCTTGTGTCACTGTGGTCAGTTATCTACGGAACCATTCTACGCTACTACGAAAAAAAAATCTACAAACATTGCCTCTTTGGTCGTTCGGTGTTGAAGAATCTGGATGAGCTCTTTGGTTTATACGTAATGTGACTAGCTAAATCTCTGTTGATTTCCTTTGCATCTGGGTACTGATTATGGTGGTGACCAAGATATGTTATCATTACTTCTCGTCTATTATTTTTATAAACCTGAAACCGTGGTATTCGGTATACGATACTTTTTTATTTCTTTCCTGTCTTTTTCGTTTGTTTTTTTTATTTATGCACTAACAAACTGAGAACTGTGTTCACTACAGCTGGATTCAATACAATTCTACAAAACATTGCACCAGTGTTTCTTTGCAGCAAATGCGTATACGAGAAAAATAAATTCCTCTAATGTTTGTATAATATCTGCTAAGCGAATGGTCGCCTGTGATTGCTGTATAAAGACGAGGCGGTGGCAAGTTAATTTTCCAATATGGTTTTTCTTGCCACAATGCAGATACAGATCTGGACTTACAAGGCGTCTTCTAGATCAATTCCTACTGTATAATAACTGTATGTGTATAAGTATAGTGTGTATAAATAACTGTTGAATGGACCCATCTCAAAACGCATTGAAAGGTCACAACCTAATAAACAACTACAAATGCAAGGGCAAAGTGCCATATTGTTTTTGGGGTTGATCGAACCAGCCAGTTTTCTTAAAATAACTGTTGAATGGACCCATGTCATAACGCATTGAAATTGTACGAACATAAAAGTTTGCAATATACATTAGCGTACATACATATTTATAGACGCGGAAGGTGAAACTACGTTTCGTTTTTGCACGCTACTGGAGTACAAGTATATATAACACTAATGGTAATAACGCACCCAATCTTAACTACGATAAATGAAGGTGGGGGGGGGGAATGTCTGGGATGTTTCATAAATAACTTCACCCAAAGTATCATTCGTTTATTTCTTACATTGGGATAGTCCATAAATGAAGTCAACTAAATTATCATTCTTTTATTTAGATAGTCCATAAATGACGTCGCCCGAATCACTACTTTATTGAGATATTCCATATATCACGTTGCACAAATCAGTACTGTTGACAATGCTTTCGAAGAAAAGTTGCGAAATGTCAATTTAGGAATATCTATACATATAGATTATAAAATGCTGATATCTTCTAGATTATTCTCGATCGTCGCTACAATGAGGATCTACACATTTATTACATCTAATATTCGCTGAAAGCTCAGCACTTACTTCGGCCCACGGATTTTTAATTTCAAGTGCTTCTTTTATTTATAAACATTATTTATTATATAGAATGTATCTGAAACCAGAAAAAAACTGGAAATCTTGTTATAATTTAAATACAGTCTATAACTTTTGAATCGGCAACAATTCATTTGTTAAAATATAGGTCATAAATACAAATATTCAATATATCTGTTTCGCTTCATCTGCGCTTCTTTAACACGAAAGTAAAATCTCTCTCACAATTGAACACACTAATAAAAGTTTAAACAAAAATAAAGTGCTGAATTGTAAGTAAAGCAGAAAGAAGCAGTAATTTTCATTTATTCCACAATTTGACAAAATAAGTGTTGTCAAACTCAAACCCTTCCTCCGGTTTATACTATACAAATTTGATCAAGCACTGGACCCCTCCCCCCTCCTCCTATGCCCTAATATGGACGACGCCTTAACTGAACTGACGATAAAGTCAGAAGTCTAAAAGTTGCAAACTCAAATTTGGGTAGGAATAAATAAAATGTGAATAATATTTGTGTAAACAATGTGAAAAGCACGCTACAGACTATCTTATTGTTTTTGTTATACTGCCGAAAAACTCACACGGATGACTGTCAAGTGAAACTTATACGCCCTACCGCCACTAAACGCCGTACCCACCACACACACTGCCACTTAACAGACTTAACTTTATGCCGTATAAAAATAAAAACTAACAAAGCAGGGTTTCATCCTGAATCAAAACTCTACTAACTAGGGAATCACGCTGCATGTGCTTTTCGGATTTTCACTATAAGGACCACAATAAATCAGGCTGATACTATAAATCCGAACTACACCTCCGTGGTAATTTGCGCGGTTTGCGCACATTTGATTTTTTTTTAAATTGCTACCCTGTAACTCCTACAGTTTTTATTCGATTTTGACAAATTTTGGTATTTTAATGGTCTGACCTGTACCTAAAAAGTAATATGTTTTTTTTAAATATTTGTTTTCTTTATCAGTTGATTGCAGTTTTTATGCTCTAAATGAACAATACGTACTTAGCGAACAACTGCATACATGCTTTATTTTCGAGATTTGCATTTTTTCCGAAAATACGATGTTTTACAATCTTACTACCGATTTAAATGTAAGAAAAACATATTTTTTAAGTAAGAAAAGCTAAACATTGGAATAATTTCAGAATTATTGTTAGGAATTATTAGCCGAAAGGCTAATACTGCCAGCGATTGTAAAATTGCAAATTATTTTTGGACTTTATAAAAGCCAACTGAAACTCAATATTAATTATTATGTGCTCAGAGCACAATATCCGCTGCGCTGCAAGCACCAGCTTCATACAGCTCATGCTTTCTTCGATAACGCATGCATGTGTCAAATGATTGGGGCCTGTGGACTAGTCCCTTTTGGAGCTAGGGACTTTACGACATGAATTTAGACACCAGTAGGAATGGTACATCTACAGAATTAGAATTGTTTCATACTGCTACTAAGACTACTGAAAACTGAAAATCCCCGGGGCATATTTGACACCCAGCGCTTATTTAAGACCCAGCACTTAATCGAACATTTACGGTATATATATCAGCTACTTTTTTTGCCACCACATGTGTCAGAAATGTCAGGCTGCAAGCGAGATATTCCTTGGTATGAAATTAATACGTTGGTCAATAATACGTGTCAGGTGTAAATCGAGCGTTGCTTTACTTTCTCCGCTCCGACTGCACTGAAACTCACTAATCAGAAAGCATTCTATCAAAATTAGTTCTAATTTTATTAGTATTTTAATTCACAATAAATTATGACTATGCCAAGATTATTTATTCATGCACTCCGGGTCATAATAAAAATCATAAACTTATTCACGATTAAAAATATGTACTAAGCTTTTTTTAAATGTATGGATATATAATACATTTTCTTAAAATATTTTCACATTATTTTAACTGCTTTACGCTTGAGCAACTGATTATGGATTATATCAGACAGAGTCGTGTATTTAAAATTTAGCCTAGGTTGGACTAGATTTAGATTCTCTTACTAAATGCTTGTGAAGTTTTGTCCATATACCCTTCGCTCCAATGACGTGTCCTCAAACTGCACGCACACTCAAATGACTTTAAATTTAAATTTCGAAATATAAACGAAATTAAAGTGCTTATGTCAAAACAAGAAAACATTCTTTTTGGCAGTTTAAAAGGTGTTTCTGGCAGTAGGTTTTCTGGCAGTTGCGCTAATTATTGCTCACAAACTGCCCCGTTTTGGTATTTTGGCAGTTTGAATAGGTTATTTGTTATTTGTTGGTTTTGCATATTTTTGATGTTAATATTCATGTAATACATATTCAGATCGCTGTTTTTGATTAGTATTCCTTAAACGTTGACTTTATCTTCAGTCAACAAAAGCGATCGTCAGAAACAACATGCCTTCGCAAGACGCTGAAGTAGGTTGTTCAAAAAGAGTTTACAAAATAATTGAATGAAAGTTAGTTCAACTATTTGCAAGCTTAAAAGAAGCACATTTAGGGATGCCAGAAGTCCTTATTTGAGCAGGACTGTCCTGATTTTAGACTCAATCTCCTCAATCTCCTGACTCCTGATCGAAGGTGAATCAGGAGACTAAATGTCCTGATTTGAGGCATTCGGAGTAAATTAAATATTTTGGGGCATTTTGAGCTCATAAATAAAAAATCTTCTATTGATTCTACAATAATATTTGCTCTATGACTAGAATAATAGTCTAGCGCGGTTCCTATGTTTTTAAAAACAAAGCGTTTCGTGTTTTCAATGGCACAAAACTGCACGTTTTCTTCATTGCAGGGTTTTAGAACGCCGGGTGGTAGCTATGTACTAGGTTGCTAAAGAAGCTGTAACCCAACTTAAAAGCAGAATATTAGAATGCTTCTATGGAGGATTTTTTGCTATGAACTCTTGGAAAATTGCAAATCAGAATGCGAAAAAAATAACCACTAACTTCATAGAATTTTATAGCAGGTTTGTTGCATAAATGTTACGACTTTAGTGACCTTAAATATCATATGCATTTAAATTGTTTAAATCTTCAAGGTCTTTTTAAGGTAAATTTAAACTCTTCTGAAAGCTACCAAAGCAGTAAATCTAAACTTAAATGCAGACGAGCTATTTGAAGAGCACCGAAAATTACAAGAAATCATTAAAGAGTGTCCAGAAACGGGCTTAAGCGTACCGGAAATATATGTTCAATGTTTTAGTAAAAAGCAGCCCAAATGTCCAAATCTAGAAAACCTAATTTCTTTTGAGCTAAGCATTCCGTTAACTTATGCCCTCTCAGAAATTTTTTTTTCCTTCATGCAGCAAGTGTGGACTGTCCAACGATACCGACTGCTCATTGAAAATGTCAAATCTGAACTACAAATAATTACAAATTTTCAGAACATGACATGTTTAGAGGCATACAATCTGTTTTTAGTAATGATTGGCCTAAAATTAATTTTTAAATGTAGGTAAGTAAAACCATATATTTTACTATAGTTTCTATGCTAAAATACAGTATCATGATCATGTATTGTCTGGATACAAAGTCGAGATAGTGGAAAAGGTGGTCCTTACCATTGGTGGGCGGAGCCTACCCAGTGCAATTTGGATGCGATGGGTGGGAACTATTAATCGACGGGGAAACCTTTTCCACTATCTCGACTTTGTATCCAGACAATATTTTTTATTTGACCACTGCAGCTGTTGTGAACCTCTTCTCTTACATTGGCATGTTCTCCTGGATGACCATCCTCAACTTTGACCTTTGGGTCACCTTACGGTTAGTATTGAAAAACATTTAAAAATGACTAGATTTTTGTGTACTAGTTGCCAGAGGCCAGAGAGGCGCCGTACGCGCATGTAATTAAGTAGGATGGCCTCCCCTTTTAGTTGACTCGAGATGTATGTTGTGGTCAATGATGGGTACATTTTGAATTTCTTAGCACCATGACACCCGCTGCTCGTCGGTCAAGGGGGACGAAACGGTTTTGGGGTTACTGCCTATTTGGTCTTGGAGCTCCCCTTACTGTCGTCTCGGTCGCCTTGGGTTTTGAGCATGGGTTTGGGTGGGTGGAATTTAATTCTAGCATTTGCGCATTCTTTTCCATTACAGTACAGCGCCCTTTTTTAATTGGCCACATGGCTAGATGAGTTTGTGAGGCGCAGCTTAAATGTTGATTTTGATGAACTTGACACACAGGCTCTTTGAGGAAGGGGTGTTTCGGCCTCTGTTCGGACGCTTTGCTTGCGTCGTGGATTCGACGGCCTTCATCTACTACCACTCCTACCCCTGCCTCCTCCTCTTTCTTGTAAACGCAGTCTTTGCCACTCTCACCATCATCACGCTCTACACCTGGAAGAAGGACACGCGGCCCATCAACAAATCCAACTCGAAGGAATCTCGCAGTCAGTGAGTCAAGTTCCAGTTTGTTGAATTCATTAAATTGGACGCCATACAGTTTTACTGGATGGTTAACTCGTAATTGAATTGTTGTGATCCAGGGTAACGCTCGTGTGTAAACTGTTCCTTCTCATGGGCTTGTCCTGGGTTTTGGACCTCCTGGGCTGGTTTGTGGCAGGAACGGAGCTCACATGGTACTGGATCATCTTCGACGCGTACAACATCCTCCAGGGCTTAGGACTCTGCTGGATCTTTGTCTTCAAGAAGGAAGTGAAGGAGGAGCTCTGCAAGAGTTACGCCCCCATCAGGTCAGCCTTGGACTGGATGGACGGGGCGCTGAAGAGAGACTTGTCCTCGTCCACAGCACCAGGCGGCACCTCCAGTCACTCCACCGGCCCCACCACAACCTAACTTCCCTCCCGCTCCAACATCTTCAACACTCACCATTCTCCTATAACAGATTCTCATCCCAACAGCTCTCCCAGTGTCCGCAATGCAGGTTCAACGTCAATTATTACACACAAATCATGTTCCTTTCTTTCAAACGTTTTTAGACCACCCAAGGGCGTAGCTGAAATGAAATTTTGGGGGGTGCCCGTCACACAAAAATTGCCGCCTATAACCTCCTCCCCCATTTCATAAGTCGTAATTTATTTACATCTGCAATATACATTTTTTTTGCACCCTGTTCGGTGGCAAACCCAAATTCGTGTAAAAACGATATATAATATGAGACTCCAGGTCGTAAAGCTGTTGTCCCAAATTCCGTGCAGGTAGATTGATGCAAAACCTCTAATAATAGAATTGTAGTAGCTTCTAAAATATCTGAATTTATGCAGTAGATGACTGATGGAAATAATGACAATTCCGCCAGTGTACTCAACACAGAAACCAACAACTTCTATAAAATAATAAATTAAGAAGATAAAGGTAATTTTAATGTATAGTTTACAAATAGACGTGGTAATAGATACAGCTGAAGCGGATCAGTTTGTAAGTCTGATCAGCAAGACGGTTGGTGAAAGAGTCTGAGAGTTTTGGTTGAGTTGGTCTAATTAGATTGAAGAAGACGGCGTGGTCGGACCGCATGGTAAAATGCGAAGTTTCCAGAAATATTTGTAATTGTAATTAGCATGAATGTAGTTCTAGTCCGCGTGGACTAGAAGGCAGAATCTAATATATAACAGAAACATGAGTTCAAGGATGAGGCTGGCCGGAAATGTGAAGAATGTAGGAATTAACATATTGATAAGTAACCGAGCCAGATCAAGGAATAGATTTAACATAGAATGTACGGAATGAGGAAAGTCATGAGATGACTAAATTACTATTACTTTAGGCATAACTTACAGATATGTGACTTCTTGTTCGATGTCAACTAGTAGGTAGTTTTACACTTATATTAATATTAGAAATACATCAAATATGACTAATTAATGCTGGCATTTCAACTCACAAATTGTAAAGTTGAACAAACTTTTAGATTTAAGTAAAATAATCAAATACTTCGGTTTAGTACCGAACACACACTAAAAATAAAATACCTTGAAATGAATAATTTTGTGGTTGCTTTGCTGTTAATTTATTTGTCATGTTAAAAAACAATGAACATACCTAGTGTTAATTCAAAAATTTTGAATGATGCCTATAGGCATCCGGGCAACCCCCCCCCCCTTCCCTTAGCTACGCCCCTGAGATCACCTTCTACTTACCTCTATGTTTCCAGGCACTGGCCGTCACTAATACTATTATTGTAAGTAGGACCAGGAACAGTGCCGTGGTGGTGCCTTATTATGTATTATGTTGTTGAGTTGGACGCTCGGTCCTCTATTTCACTCTGAATAAATATTATCTGCATCGTATTTTACAATACTTCCGCACCTCATTCCTACTCCTTCTTCTCAAACCCTACATACATAAATTATGAACGTTTTATTCAAATGGAGCCACATAATTTAAGGCTCTTACAAAATAATTTTCTTCAAAATTGAAATGTTCAATTTTCAATTCCATCTTACAAGGAAATGGTCACAACCTATAAGCTCAAATTTCCACGTCGTATTTAAAAAAAAAAGAAATAAAATATAAAGCGCCCATTTAATTAACATTAGTAAATTTATGATTTCAAAAGTCTGGCTTAGCGAGTCAAAATTCCTTTTTAAAAATATTTCGACGTTACTTATAGGTTGAGACCATAAGTTCCCTTGTGTTCCCTCCATAGTTTCCTTGTCAGTCTCATTGTCTCATATGCCATCTCAATCCACATATTCAATTTCAACTTTTTTTCAAATTCGAGCTCGAAAATGGTCCTTTGGCCAGAGCCATTTACCCACACTCCACTCCTCTCATTCTCATTCCATCCCGACACTGACCAACTCACTTCCGCACAGCTTTTAGGAAGCATTTCGTTTTTCACTTATCCACCCACTTGCTAATTTATTGCTCCAATTAATCTCACCAATCCAAACATCCCATTCAAATTTCACATCCCTTCCCATTCTGCAAATTACGCAATCTTCTTGTCCCCTTCTTTCCACTTCATCTTCAGTTTGTTCGCATCGTTTTTGCAGCGACGCAAAGAGCTTTTTTTCCAACCCTCCGTCCCCCTCCAAGACGTAATTGTATAAAAGCACCCTGTCGCCTCCACCAAACATCAGTCCACTTCAATCAATGTCCACTTCTCACTCACAGTCATCAGCTCGCGTTTTATCACCATTTCATCTCCACCGCATCTACAAATTCAACCAACAACTCGAGAATCTACAAGAAGAGTAAAAGATGAGTCGGAGCAGGAGAATAGTCTGGAGCGCTCTCCTCCCGCTCCTCTCCCTCACTCAATTCTCCCGCGCAGGATTCGGGACGCACTACTCTGCTGGAGGAGCTCCTTCCCTCAATCATTACCAACCAACTGAAGCGAACACCTGGACAGCCCTCCACCCTCCAAGCAACTCTTACGCGCCTCCACCCCCATCCCCCTCCCACTACCCCTCCACCTACCTCCCCCAAAAACACCAACAAGTCGCTCCCCTCACCCAAGCCGGCGGTCTCCAACTCTCGCTCCTCCCCCCTCAGTCCAAATTCCAGTCTCAGCAGCAGCCCACTCATTTTACATCCGCTGGACACGACTCAGTCTTCTACTCGGCACGGGACCAGTCCTACTACAAAATCACCAAGGTCAATCTCAGTGGAGCCAAGGGAAACAAAGAGAAAGCGGGCTATGGTCCGCCTCCCCAACACTACACCACCACAACCACAACCCCACCACCCATCCACTACCCTCCCCCTACACCCCCACCCACCTCACCCCCCTACGTCCACCCTCCAACCTACGCCCACCGACCAACCTACCGCATTAAATTCCATGTGTAAGTCGCATTTCTTCCGCAGACACAATAATTCCCAATGCATTTTCAATACCTAGCTAATAAATATTTTTCCACTGTTCTTTGTTGTAGGACTGGCCCTGGGCCAGCTGAGGGATGTCCAGGGGGCGGGAGTGAAGCCATGAATCCAGCTTTGACTCCGTACTATGGAGCTTACCCAGCTCCCGCCGGATGTCCTGCAGAGTACGTGGGAGGTCCTCCTCAAATCGGAGCTCCAGTGGCTGTGATTCCGGACACGGACCAATACTCCTCCTCTCCCTCCTCATCCTCCTCCCCCTCCTCATCCTCCTCCCCCTCCTCCTTTCCTTCATCTCAATCTCAGTTTGGAGGAGACGTGAGCGGAGGAGGCGGAGTCCCCTCAACAACGTACGGTGCACCCTCCCAGTACGGCCCCCCTCCACACAAATACGACCTTCCAGTGAGGCCAATTGGTGACGGGACCTCAGGCATTGGAGCTATGGCAGCTTCAGCCGTCCAAACAAATGGAATCTATTGGGAAGCGGAAGGGTCAGTTTTTTAAATTTATTCATTCATCAATTCATCTCCCCCATTTTTTCTTAGCTATGCAATTTTTGGTAGTGAAACATGTTAAAATTAATTCATTGGTTGTTAATTACAGAAATAGAGATGATATCGGGTAGAGGAGTTCCGTCCAGACTTGGTCATTCAAATACAAATTCAGGAGCATGTAAATGATTTGTGTCTCATCTTGAAAATGGGTCAAGTATTTGAGCGCTAAATTGTGTGGATGACTCTGGAGATGGAAATGAGGATACTGCCAAATCTTTAAACGTGTAATTTAATTATTAAGGAAAAAAGGATGGAATTGCTTCAGTTCTTGAACAAGTATTTATGCATGACGAGTATGTAATGAGTGAGTGAGTGAGTCATGGAGCCATTACGTGTGGATGTAAGCTCAATTAATTGTACACATGTGAAATTCTACTAAACATTTAAAGACAAAGGAACAAGGAAGTTGCTAATTGATTATGTGGAAGCGGATAATTAAGAATAAAAGTTGTCTAACTGATTCACGTGTGTCATCTCATTCCGGTTGATTTCATTTATTCTTCACTTTATTACTCATCCTTTGGAATTGGTAGGGTGAGCTGAGGATTGGACTGGGTCAACGTGTAACAGGTTCCTGGTTGTAGGATTTTTCCTACCCGGACTTTTCCTACCCGGACTTTTCCTACCCATTTGGTTACTACGAGGATTTTTCCTACCCGGACTTTTCCTACCCACGACCTAACCTAGGACTTTTCCTACCCAAGCCCAAGACTATGACTTATGTAGAAATAAAATACAAACGCAACTATTCATGAGT
>JAQFZE010002948.1:0-13481 GCA_034695245.1 Dicyrtomina saundersi | reverse complement strand
TTTATATGACATATAGCTCATTTTGATTGTAGCTTAAATTGGATATGGGCCATTTTGGTTCTTCACATACGATATATGACTATCAATAAAAATATGGATTAAGAAATCCCAAAAATTTAAAAATTTACAACAGGTACAATACTATAAAAATTTCGTACTTTGAAATTGAAATTCGTCAGAACAACTGATTTTAATCTAACCAATTTTTAGCATGATCAAAATAAAATTCAAATTCAAAATTTGGAAAACCGCAGTGCTGAAACACCTAATCTTTATTGCATTAATCTTGAGGGAAGTAAACATATTTTTGAATTCAACTATTAGCGATGATAAATAGGTTTCAGTCACTACAAATCATTTTAGACAAAAAGTCAACATTTTTGGGGACCGGTATTAACAATAACCGGTTAAAACCATTGGGTGAAAACCACTTCCAAACCTTGTACAACTGTACTATTGTAAATTGTAAATTTCACCCGACGACGAGAGAATATTAAAACAGTTAGGGAGAAAAGTAAAAAGCGTATTTTCAAAATTATATAAATATTTCACCTGTAGTCAGACTAGAACAATCAGTATCGCTGCTGTCATCGCTAGAACCTGTAGTCGATTCTTCGGGCTGGCCTTCACTGGACGACTCAGATTCAGGTAAATAATCATCATCATCGGCATCACGTCTTTTTAGAGCTGTAAATTGAAGTAAGACCATATTATTCTAAACCTAAGAAAATTATAAATACTGAGAAAAGAACGTTAATCAAAGAATGAATAATTTTAAATAGTATTTACATCCTGACTTTGGCTTCATAACAGTCCCATGTACCTCTTCTTCAACATTGGCATTGGGGAAGCAGACGTCTTTAACTTTTAATTGTCGCCAATGAATTTTACGTTGTAAACGGCCGCGCCGGCCCAATTTCTTCTTGGTTTTAATAACTTCCATCATGTGGATTTCTTCGTCGTCAGAACTCACCCCACAAATAGGAATCCTGCGGGGTTAAAAGTAAAAAAACGTGTAAATTGAACATTTCGCACATTTAAAAAATATGTACACAGAACATTTTGCACATTTCAAAACAGATAAATTGAACATTTTGCAAATTTCAGAAACATGTTAAACAGAACATTTAGCACATTTCAAAAACGTGTAAATTGAATATTTTGCAAATTTTAAAAACATGTAAATAGAAAACTTTGCACATTTCAAAAACATAGAAATAAAATAAAATACACTTTTCAAAAACTCGTATTTAAATATTTTTAACCATCCACCTCATTTATATTATTTTTTTAGACAATAGATAGCTCATTTTAATTCTAGCTAAAATTAGATATAGGTCATTTTGATTCTTTATTTCAGGATTCTGGTTCTATACGGCCATTCACCAATTTTAGTAACTGCCCGGCAGCCTGCTAAAACGGCTACGAGCCGGCTAGTAGCGAGTTGCAATACTTGTAATAACTAAAGTATAAACAAAACGGAATAAATGGGTAAGAATTTGAAGCGCAAAGGAATTAAAAATCGGTTACAATATAGTATGACTTTATTCCAAAATCAAATAAAAGGCTAGCTGCCTTCAAAAAATTTTTTTTTCATACAAAAATAATGGCAGCCTAGCCAAGGCGTTAATCCCCACCCATGCCCCTTGTTACCAGCCAGTCATAACCAGTACCGGTTTAGTTACCATTTTAATCAGCCCGCTATTTAGTTATCCCGAACCCTGCTAAGTTCACTGACAATATACTATAGTGTTGGAGACATACAACATTTGTTTGATTTTTAAATCGATCTAATACATACACTACTTTTATTTTTATAATATTGGAATTTTTGTTTCTAATAATTTGGAGCTATTGTAACTTCAACTTACTCAATGCTGTCATCGACGCTGTCTTTCGCATTCTCTCCGTTGATAGGACGGGGTTCCATAACGAAATCATTGCACATTAAAGTGAGACAATCTTCATTTAAAGGAAATTGTGCTTCCGTATCTGCTACCCCATTAAATACAATTGTATCACTATTTCTTCGATTAATTTCACTGGGAATCATGGCCGAATCTACTGCATCATTTATGTGAGCGTGAGCCGCTCTGGCTCCTGTCACAGCGATCTGTAATTCTAGAACACACAAGTAATGAGATTGTTAATACTGCGACTGTAAAACAAAAGCGGTAATCACGGTTGACATATTTATGTCGTCTGTGAAGAACCCAAATTACCCAGTTCCAATTTTAAGTACAATCAAAATGAGCTATACGTCCTTAAAAACAATGAGAAACATGCGTAAAATGTTAATTATTAGGAGTTTTGGAAAAGCGTAAAAAGTTCTATTTTCATGTTTTTCAATGATGTAAAATGCCCAATTTACATGTTTTTGGAAAGGTGCAAAATGCTTTAATTCCATGTTTTTTAAAAGGTGTAAACATTTCTAATTCCATGTTTTTAAAAAGGTGCAAAATGTTTTAATTTCATGTGTTCGAAAAGTGGAAAATGTTCTATTTAAATAATGATCTTAAGAAACTCAAGGCATACTTGAATATTTTTGTAGATAGTTGATAGTGTTTATAGCTAAAAATTGATATGGGTCATTTTGGTTCTTCACAGACGATATACCTATGTAGTAACAGTACAACAATTTATAAGGTAATTATTGCACAGTTAATTCACTTACTTTTCTGTAGCTTTTCTCGGAACAGTTTTGTTTTTCTACCACAGTCAATAAAAAACTTCTCATTATTCAGTAAGTAACTGTTAATTTCTGGAATCACAGCAGCAGAATCTACTACATCATTTATGCCAACAGCGTTTGATCCTGCCCCTGCCGAAGAAGAGTTCTGTAATTCTGGAAAGAAAAAGTACTTAGTTAATGCCATGCGATCGCATAAGTGAAAAATTAAAATTAATGAAACCGTAAAAACAAAATTATAAATTCGTCTCAGAGTAAAAATATACATATATTTACTTACTTTCCTTCAGTTTTTCTCTGAACAATTTTGTTTTTCTACCACAGTCAATAATAAAATACTTTTCATTATTCCGTATATGTTCAGATCCATTTTCAGCACTGATTTGTACGCTTAAGTCCTTTTCCACGGACTCTTTCAACTTTATCAACTGTGCTTGTAAAGATTCGATTTGTATCATAACTTTTGAGATCAACCTAATTCGTTGTTGACAATTTTCACACACAGGACAGTTTGAAGACAATGTCGTGAATTGAAAGAATTCGGTAAAATCCTTCTGAAAACTGTTGTCTCGTGGTGAATCAGGTGAATTAAATAATTCACAAAACTTGGAAGTACATTCTGCAAAACTTGAGATTTGTTGTTTAAGAGTCCTTTGTGATTTCTTACTTTTTTCTGATTCTTTTGATGTTGTTAAAGTGGAGCTGGTTCTAACTCTGGTTGGTGTTGGTAAGTTAAAATCATTTAGTTCGAGCCTAGCTTTGGGATGCACACACAGTTTGGCACAAATTAAGCAGCTAGAACAAAAACTGAGGTCATCCATGTTCAATGTTTGACATAATCTTGACCGTTTTATAATGTAAAACTAATTACCTAGATATGCAAAGTTGTCAGTTTAATGTTTGTCAATTCTTAAAATTCTTGATACCTTGCGTATCAACCGCCTATGCAATTCACTGACTGTAGAACTGTAGACAGTCATAGGTCATGGTACGAAATAGGAAATCAAAAGCTTGTATATAAATTAAGTAAATTACGGGAGCATGTAGTATACTCCTATCCGTTTCTAACCTTCCTAGCATTAATGGAGATCAAAATAATGGCGTAATGGTAAGTATACGCCAAATGGCGAGACTAAACTGCCAATTATCTCAGGACCCATGTACGGTATAAAAATTCTGATTGCAGATTCGTGATCTCCAGAGTCATATCTAGGAATACTTTTGCGTTTTTGAAAAAATATTAAAAAATAAAAAATTTTGAAAATATTGGCGAGACATAAACTGCCAATTATCTCAGGACCCATGTACGGTATAAAAATTTTGATTGCAGATTCGTGATCCCCAGAGTCATATCCAGGAATGCTTTTGCGTTTTTAAAAAAAATATTGAAAAATAAAAATTTTTGAAAATAATTGGGTTTTTGCGAAACTTCCATTTAAGTGTACTGCGTGCCATAGGTAGACGTTGAGCGCACAGATAACTTTTTTGATTAAATGTCCGTCTGTGCGTCCGTCGATCTGTCTTTGTGTTGGTTATGCTCCACAGGTCACAGTATTTAACTGATTTTTTTCAAACAACTTTTAAATAACCACAAATAAAAGGGCAAACTGCCACGTTGATTTTAAAAATGATTGAACTAACCGGTTTTCTATAAATAACTGTTGAATTGGTATATGTCAAACGCATTGAAAGGATACTAACAAAAAAGGGAGGTAATAAACACAAACGCATTTATAGAACTGAAAGGTGAAACTACGATTCTCGTTTACGCGCTACTGAAGTACCTGTATAACTACAACTACCACTATTGGTATTAACAAAGCCAATCTAAAATGCGATAAAGATATAATAAGGGATGCGTGGGGTGTTATTTAAATGAGGTCACCCAAATTATCATTTGTTTATTGGGATGGTCTATAAATGACGTCGCTTAAATCACTTTATTATCGAGGTAGTCCAAAAATGACCTCGTTTATAACTTAATTCTCCTATAGGGATGGTCGATCAATGACGTCGCCAACATTATTATTCTTTTATTTGGAGCTCAAGAGACTAACTTATTGTTATGGTCCATAAATTACGTCCCCTAAATAACTTTATTATTGGAATAGTCCATAACCAGTGTTGTTCAAAACATTATTGTTTACAATGTTCCCGAAAAAAAGTAGTGAAATGTCAATTGCGAAATAGCTCTCGCTAGTTATAAAATACCAGTTTTGTCTAGAATATTATCGATGGCCGCTACAATAAGGACCTACACATCTTTGGTTTGAAAGAGCTTTTAAAGTAGATAGCGACTTGGAACCGCAAAGAGGTAAAATATGCGATAAAATATCGCAAGTTTTTTTAGCCATATTTTTTCAAAAACGCAAAAGCATTCCTAGATATGACTCTGGGGATCACGAATCTGCATTCAGAATTTTTATACCGTACATGGGTCCTGAGATAATTGGCAGTTAATGTCTCGCCAATATTTTCAAAATTTTTTATTTTTCAATATTTTTTCAAAAACGCAAAAGCATTCCTAGATATGACTCTGGGGATTACGAATCCGCAATCAGAATTTTTATACCGTACATGGGCTTTGAGATAATTGGCAGTTTAGTCTCGCCATTTGGCGTATACTTACTATTACGCCATTATTTTGACGCCCATCTAGCATTCCTACCCTTCTGCGCTGTTGCCACCGTGCCCTCTTGACAACGCATATTGCCCGCCAGAATTTACTTACCCTTTCGCAAATTCTCAGTTATGCTCCTTCTTTCCCTATTCTGCACTTAAATGTATCATAACCAATATTTCCATAACCTTCATTACATTCTCCAATAATAGATTCGCATTTTTCTCTCTCCCCCAAATTTCCTCCGGAAGGTTCGCCCCCTTCGATGGTCTCTCTTATGCTACCCTCTAAAGACAGAAATATGCCGATCTGGAGTGTTATTTTAAATACGCCACTTAATTTGCATGTGTCATTGTGTCATATATGTATTTTACTATATAACTTTACCTCCATTGTTCATAGTTAAAGCGTAACTACACTACTACACTAATGGATTCAGCAATTTGAAGTAGAATAATCATTTACTGAGGTAAAGACACTTTTCCTACCTGGACTTTTCCTACCCGGACTTTTCCTACTCACTACCAAACCTAGGACTTTTCCTATAATTTTTACGGTCTTCTGACATGGACTTTATGCGAAGACCACGACGGCAACATCACATGAGGATAGAAAGGGTATGAAGGGGAACAAAAGGATAGGAATATACAAGTACCCTAAAATAAACGACAAAATTAAAAACAAAAGTCTATTTGAATTCTCCTGCAATTTCAAGGAAACTCGATGGTTTGAATTGAGTAGTGTTTGAACCAAAATGTTTAAAAAATAAATTAAAAATAGCTTTAAAATTAAAAAAAATATTCTTAAATTATTATTTCTATTAAATTAAAAATTGTTGCAGGTCTCCTTAATGCTCGTTCTTTATTTTAATGTGTTACATGTAATTACAGTTAAGGTTGGTTCATAAATGATGTTACCCACATGATCAAACTTTTAGAACCCACCTACCCCATGTCATCTATCTTTAAACGGCTATCTTTACCACGGCATGTCATAAATATCTAACTACTAAACTACTTTGGCGCAGGCACTCTACCATGGCATCATATATGGATGACCCCTTAGCTATTTAATTGTGCATACATACATGCCAATCGTGTAGTAATTAGGATTGGGCCAAATAATAGAGATCGGGGTTAACGCAACGAAATTTTGTATAAAAAACCATATATGTCAAGTATTATTTCATTATCAAACATGTCACAGTAGCATAAAATATCATCCTATATCGACTAGATATTTATATCCACCCACGCATCCGGGTGAATAATTATCTCATTTAAAACAAATAACACGTTAACACAAGCTAATTAAAGTTTAGCTGAATAATTTAATATAATTTTTGGTTCACTCATCCATGGCTACTTGGGATTCAGTTTGTTGGGTAATGATTTCGGCTGAGGTTTCCACCGAGGTTGCATTTGCTGCTGGGAGCGAAAGTGGTACTGCGTTTTCGAAATTCTTAAGACGTCTATTTCGTGGTTTGGCCAATCTGGGTGCTTTTTCTATGCCTTGTTCAGCGAGTGAATGGTTCGTCGCATGAACTTTTAAATGGGATGTTAGAAGTCCACGTAAGCGACATGAAAATCCGCACCTAATTGTAGTTGTAATAATTCATATAATTAATACTATTCTAAAAGCAACCCGGTTGCCTGCTTTGAGTAGTAATTATTATTGTTATAACTTTTCTCTCTAGAACTACATTCTACAGTGCATAATACGAATAAATATCACTTACTCTTGACATAGAAACGGTCGTTTGGTGGTATGAATACTGCGATGTGTATCAAGCCTGTTCTGGGTACAAAACTTCTAAAAACAAAATTTAAGCGTGAGTTAGTGCTAAAGCTTTTTTTAAATATCACAGGTTTAGTTGCAAGTAAATTGTAACACTTACCCAGTTGCATAAGTCACAAGCGAAAGGTCTAATCCCAGTGTGGGTTGTTCGCTTATGTCTTTTTAACCCATGACTTGTCTGGAATGCTTTTGGACACTCTATAATTTGTTCATTCGGAAAATACGCACCAAACAATAGAGATAATTATTCAGAAATTAGTAGTACTAACAATTAGTATACAACAACAAAGTTTAAAATTGGGCATAAGGCAAAAAGTGAATTGGCAGTTTAAAAAAGGTGTTTGAAGTTAGGGGGCGCACTTTTTGTAACAATATTTACATACAAACTTGGAAGTTTTTGCAGTTTAAGCGAGATATTTCAGAAAATATTTTATTTTTTTCACTGCCAGACTGAGCAATTAAAGTGACAAATCCTCTACAGTCATTAAAATAGGCACACAAACAATACAAAATAAAATAAACTATTCGTTACCATCGCATTTAAAAGTCCGTTCAGCATGCCTAACCATGTGATGGTTAAGGTGCATTTTTGAATGAAATCCCTCGTTACAAACTGAGCATCGAAGTGTAAAGTCTGCTCCTTCCGCATGATTTCGGTAATTGTGCAGTTTTAATAAATACGCGTCGTTAAACCCCTGCGTAAAAAAAGTTTAGTTTTCAATAATTTCTGATATTTTAAATGAAAATAGCCTTTACTAATACATATACCTTTATTACCCAAAATGTCAATACAACAAAATAATCCACAAAAGTTAATATTCTAAAAGTTAACATTACTTTTATATAGAAATGTAAAGTACATGCAGCACATTCATGATTTCACAAACCTTATCACAAATGTTGCAGTGAAAAGGAAAAGGCTCGCCATGCTTCCTCCTTTTATGATGCAGAAGGTTATTTTCTGTACGAAAGGACATTCCACAAACCTCACAAGTAGCATCTTTTATTCCCGCATGTATTTTTTTATGGTACGTAAGGTACTGCATTCTCCTGGTTGCGAATGGACAAAGGTTACAAGTGAAGGATTTACCTTCAGGAATTTCTGCAAGAACAAAAACTAATTAATATTTATACATAATAGCTATATATTCGTAGTTAGTTTAGCCCGATTTTGAAATATGCACTTAACCAAATTATTCTGTGCCTATACTTAAGTTTCGCCTTCAATACACATTTAATTTTAAATCAAAAATTTCTATAGCAATCATACCCGATTAGAGTTAAAGTCTTGGTCTTGACAAGGTCAAGGATCTTAAAATTAAGAAATTTTACAGTTGTATGGTGGAATTGAAGCAAAAAATCGAAGAAAAACATAAATGAATTGTAGTATTACTTTTGTGATATCGATTAATATGGGCATCCAGTCGGTCCTGATCCAATAACTTAAAGCCACACTTCCCTTTGACTGGGTCGACGTGAGTACACGGCAATAACTTACTTGCATCCCTGATACGCTTCGTCACTGGTTTATCTCGTTTTAGTTTAACTTTAGTGGGGCGTCGCCGTTTTCTTGCACTTGAACCTGATTTTGTCACTCGTTCAGATGAATCCGGATCTGGTTTGGCTTGGGATGTTGACTTAAGCTTAGTTTTAGAATCTGAAATTTGCACCTTTTCTGCACTTTGAAATTGTAACAAATCAACGTCTGAATTATTTGGTCCCTCTAATTGATTTGAAGTGAGGGTCTGGGCTACGTCTTCAGTCTCAATGTTTGTGATTCCTTCGTTCTCGAAATAAAATTCAATTTCGGTCGTCATTTCGTTGTTCTGATGGTCCGACTGTTGTTGTATTTGATCATGGATCGTAAGGGCAACGTCTTCAGTTTCAGGGTTTGTGACTCCTGCATTGAGATTTGCACTGTCACTGTTTTGGCTTGTTTCTGTACGGAAACCAAATTCGATTTCACTTGTAATTTCGTCGTTCTCATGTATTTGATCATAGTCATCATAGCAGCTGCAAAACCAATGCAACGAAAAAATTAGACGATAATCAAGAATTATGTAATTCACAAAGCTAAGCATAAAGTCAGAGTCAGAGAACTGTTGTGGCCTTTGCAAAATGTTATAATATTTGGTTTAAAATTCAGTTTAAAAAATTACTCAATATCCTGAATGGCGATTGCACTTTCAGAAGTGGTATCTTGTTGCCCCGCATGTCGTTCTCTATGCAAGTTAAGCTGTTTAATAGAGCCAGTGGCGAAGGAGCAGAGATTACATTCATACGCTTTGTCTTCGGGAATGTCTGAAAAACAAACAAAGTTTAAATTATCGGTATTAAGTTTCTTTCCAATAGCTCGTCGTCGAAACGTCTTTACTACATCAAATAGTATATACGGTACAATGAACATTTAAAAACTTATGATTAAATGGTAAGTTTCTGGGTCTTGGAAAAGCAAATATCGTCTGTGAAGTGAAGATCCAAAATGACCAATATCAATTTGTAGCTAAAAACAATATCCACTATCTACAAAAACATTGACCATGTCTGCAAACCATTTAAATATAATATTTTGCACTTTTAAAAAATACGAAAATAGAACATATTGCACTTTTAAAAAACATGTGTATAGAACATTTTACTGTTTTCAAAAACATGTAAATAGAACATTTTACTTTTTTCAAAAACATATACATAGAAAATTTTACCCTTTTCAAAAACATGTAAATAGAACATTTTACACTTTTCATAAACAAGTAAATAGAACATTTTACTTTTTTCAAAAACATGTAAATAGAACATTTTACACTTTTCAAAAACTCTTATTATTTTGTTTTTATGGCATAGGTCATTTTGATTCTATGTTGCTTAAATTGGATACGGGTTAAATCCGCTAGAAATCGAAATATATTTTATTGTGGCACAGCATTTGAAGAAAAATATGTAGAAAGGTAAATTTTTAATTACTTTTATGAGATCGATTAACGTGAGCATTCAATCTGTCTTGATCCAAAACTTTTACTCTGCATTTTCCTTTGACCGGGTCAACGAATGTGCACTTGAGCATTTTTCTCTTATCGCTGCTGCTGCCTTTCTTGTACATTTTCAGTGATTTACTTTGTGCTCGAGGTCGCTTAACATTTTTAGCTAAGGTCGTTGAATCAGTTCCAAGTTCTCCCATGGAAAAATTTACATCTGTTTCTGGTGGATATACAAACTGGTCTTCAACATAACTATGTACTTCGTCTGAATCGGAGTCTTCAATTTTCAATGCATCATCGATAACAACTGGTTCCTCTAAATTACTCAAAGTAAGGGTACAGGTTGTGCCTTGGACTTCCAGACTGACATACACATGAGAATTAGTTATGTCACGGATTTCATTTTCAGGGTCGACATCCAATTTGTTTAGAAACCCGTTTTGGGTTGGCTTAGGTTGAATGTCACAACAGCTGCTGAAATATTTTTTTAATTTTCATGTTTTGATAAAATTAACTTTTAGGATTTATTAAAAATTCTGTAAATATTTTACTCTATTTTTTTTAATTGCAAGTACATCAAATGAATTGTTGGAATTTGGCTATGATTTACCTAACTCTATCATCGAAGCTGTCACCAATATCATTTCCATGATCAGGATTGGGTTTCATATCGAAATATTCCTTATCGCAGTGTAAACTGAGATCATCCTCGTTTTCCTCAGGTACAACATCCAACCCTTCCAATAGAACCGCATCGATATTTGTGTCAAGACCATTAAGTTTGGGAATCACTGTAGATTCTATCACATCACTTATGTCAACAGCCTTTGATCCTGCTAACGAAATCTGTAATTCTACGATAAAAAAAGGTAGTTGAGTTAATACTCAATTATTAGTGCTACTGCAAAAAGTAAAAACGGAAACTGTAGTAGCAGGAAAACAATTTATTACATGATCCAGAGTTAGGAATGTAGAGTTTACTTACTTTCCTTCAGCTTTTGTCGGAACAATCTTGTTTTTACACCACTATCAATAAAATACCTCATGGTATTATTCAGCACGTGTATAGATCCATTTTCTGCAGTGATTTGTGCGCTTAAATCCTTTTCCACGGACTTTTTCAACTTCATTAACTGCGATTGTAAAGTTTCAATTTGTATCATTACTTTAGATATTAACTTGATTCGATTCTGACAATCATCACACACGGGGCAGTTTGACGACAACGTCGAGAATTTAAAGAATTCATTGAATTCCATCTGAAAGCGTGTGTCAGTTGGTGAGTTAAATAGTTCACAAAACTTTGAAAAATATTTTGCAAAACTGGTAGTCTTCTGGTTTTCTGGTGATCTTTTCGGCGTTCTTGATGGTTTTGTTCTTGTTGTGGTTGTTGGTAAGTTACAGTCATTTAGTTTGAGCCTTGCTTTGGGATGCACGCATAATTTTGCACAAATTAAGCAACCGGAACAAAAATTGGGATCATCCATACTTAAAATGATTATAAATTATTATACTTGGCTTATATTAAATAAATAAAATATATTACTGTCGCAAATTTTAGGATAACATGTCAAAACTTGGCCGGTAGTTCTGAAAGTCAAAAGTTAAAATAAGTAAGAAAACCAAACACCAAAACGAAAGCTAGTCAACTGGAAAAAAGTTAACAGTGAAAACTTTGAGGTTCGAAACATTTAGGTTCTCCCGCAGTTTTATGGATTTCTTGGCTCCAATGCTAGTTTTTCTGCCCATACGCTAAATTAAAGTTCTGTTTTCTGTTTTCTGTTCTTTTGAGTTCGTTCCGTTTCAGGCTCTTTGTTTTTCTTACTATTCAGTCAATGTCAATGTCATGTCAGTCATTTCATTCATTCATTCTCTTTTGCCTTCTGATAAAACATAGTAAACTGTAACTGTCAAACTTTTCTACGTCAGGAAACTTGGCATTATGAATTAACGTATAAACATGCTATGAAGTTTATTTTTTAATATTTATGAAGTGTGCAATTCCGCCAGGCGTCAGGGAATCAGGGAAGAATCTAAGTGATCCATTTCTATTTTTAGCTTAAAACGAAATGCAGCATCTGCAAAATATTATTTATAATATTTACTTTTTATAATAGGGATCGTCCTTGAATGATGTCACGGGCAGGGTCAATGGGTCTACTTCCATATTGATAACATCCGATGTTAACGAAAGCCATTTATGCAATGGTTAAGCTCGTGACAGTGGGGTCATAATATCTTAAAAATAGGAATTTTTTGATGACATAATTTTAAGACAATCACTTATTTATAAATATGCGAATTGAACATTATATAATTTTAAGAAACATGTAAATAGAATATTTTGCACGTTTTGAAAATATGTAAATAGAATATGTTGCGAGCTTTGGAAGCATATAGTATAAGCAGATCAAATCAGAACATTCGGAAGATTTTGAAAAACATGTAATTACAACAATTTGAACTTTTCATGTAACGTGTAAATAGAATATACAGAAATTAAAAACAAAACATGTAAATGCATCATATAATTGCGTGTATACTTTTCAATCGTATAATGATAGTAATTAGTAAGGCGGAGATCGAATCAATTAAACCAAATAAAAAAGCATAATGACACTCAAAATGGTAGTTGCCGGCATTTGACACCAGCAGGACATATCAAAAGTGCAAAAAAATATTTGAAATTGCAAAATTCAAATAATTGGCTTCCAAATCACAAAATTTTCCCATACTTGAGAAATCGGGCCTAAAGAATGGGTATTTCGTAAATTATTAATTCATTTGACTATATTTAAAAACTTTTTGAAAGTAATCTTAACAGATCTTGTAGCTGTAGTTGTAAATAACTATTTTTAATGCTGTATATAAATGTATCCAATAACATAAACAAGCCAAAGCAAGCTCAAAGCATTATTATATTTGTAGTTTGGTCGAAAATGCATATGTGCTTCGAACCAATGAAAAAATCATTTTATTTTACTGTTATTTTACAACTGCATAAATAATTCGAATAGCTGTTAGTAAGTGTAATGTTGTAGAGAGTTGGCTGATTGCCGAACTGCCGACTAAATTCACATGTCAGTTAAATTAAATTAAATTATGAGCAGCAAGTATTAAAAGATTAAAAGAGTTTAGGACGTGGGTCAAAAATTAAACAAAATCACCAGAATCCCACTATCCTTTAAATTAGAGTGACAGCAGCGCAGAACATTTATTTATTCCAATAGGTTTGTTGCAACTACAATGGCTATTCTGTAAAAGTATTATTTGACATGTAACAGTAGCATAAAATATTATCAGATTAATTTCTAGTTTCTAGCTATTTAAATCCATCCAGGCATCCGGGTGAATAATGATATTATGGGAAACAATTAACAAGTTGACACAGGCTAAT
>JAQFZE010002947.1:0-13482 GCA_034695245.1 Dicyrtomina saundersi | reverse complement strand
GACATAAAAATTTAGTTTTGAAGTTAAATTACCAATTACCAAGGCCAAATTAAACGGAGAATACGATAAAACTACTAGAAAGAATCTTGAATAGGGATTTGACCTCTAAAATTAAAGGTCAACCTTGTTTCCATAATCTTGGGACACCTTTAGTAGAAAGCGCGAGATCTGTGTATCCAATTGAACCGTTCCCGTTAGTTCCACCTGTTTTGTCCACTAAGGCAATTTACAAATGCTTAAAGCAAGTCTCGAATTCTCCCTAAAAATCGTAACCTGTACTGTCCGTGAACGTGACAGGCATGATGGTGTACCTAATACTGCCAATCATATACTTGTAAAATTTCACATAATTGTGTATTGCTTGTGGTCAAATCAACTGGCTAACACAAATTTTTATATACCGTAAATAGGGGTTATTTAAAGTTTGTAAAATTTGCAGAAAAATCACAATACAGACCCAAAGTACAGAGTTTCAGCTTGAGTGTTCAACAACATGTTTAACAGACAAGTTGGAGCGTCCGAATCCAGAGCATTTTGTCATTCTGAAGCTTTATTAAAATATCCAAATGTGTCTAACGATCTTGTTAACGTATTCAACACCAATAAAGTGGATAGCAAGATTTGTACCTTGTTAAAAAATAAAAATTTCCTTAACCTTAAAACTTCTGAAAAAAATTTAACGTATGCAAACAATGCATTACCTATGTGTTTAGCAATAATTGTAATAACGGCGACCATAATGTGAATCCAGGTAGCGCAAACGTAAATACAACAATTGTTACTGAGAACACTAGTAAGAGCTGTGATATTAGCGGGTGTGATTCACTAACATCATCTGTAGCCTCCGCTAAAGGTAGAATGCTATTGGTATTTATTTGTTTCCGTTGTTTAGATTGGAGCTAAAACTTTGATATTCTAAGCAGTTTTGGTTTGTTTGTTGCAGACACTCGGTCTGGCGTCAAAAGTATCACTTAGTCTATTCAAAAAGAACAGTTATCTACAGCTGAACTACAGTCTCTGGCATTCGTAATTAGGCTAAAAATATCTTTGAGTATTAAGAAAGACGCCAATTGTATTGCATTAGCTGATCGCAATAAATTATTGGCAGTTTTAGCATACTCAACCCAATCGGACGATGGTACAAACGTTATTGCCAAATCTTTTTTTGAAGGAATTGTCAACTTGAGGTATGAGTTATTACTGTTTTAATGTTGTTACATGTTGCATGAAAAATCATAATTATATTAAAAGTGTCTTCTTTTGCAGTTCCAAGTCATACAAAGAGCAACTACGAAGTAACAAATGCTTGTTGAAAGCTTTACAAGCACTTTAATTTGCTGTTAATATAAAATTTGTTTCATCTCTAAGTGAAAACCTGGTGTCTTATTACTACAGTAGATCAAAGTCGGTTTGCCGGATTCTTGGTTCCCACATGGGAAGTGGGAGCTACAGAACTGTACAACGGATGATTAGTGATATTTGAACGACATCAACACACTTTCCAAACGGAGATGTTTGGGTTTGCTTTGATAATCAGCAGGTTAGTTTATTGTATTTAATAATAAATTTGAATTAAAGTAGAATATAAATTATTTAAAGTTTGTACAAAATCATTCAACTTTCAGATTGTTTGGAGGCAAAATCGGTGGTCGTACGGCGCTCGGCAACCAGAAAGCGTGGTAACATCGGTGGTTACCTTTACTAACACGAAATCTACAAGTTGTCAATATCAACTGATGAAATGTTGCTTTTCTGATTGCTGCCGAGTAAATTCTACAGAACGCAGGAAGTTGTTACAAAAATACGTTCAAATAATAAACACAGCTAGAAAAGTGAATGGACAATATTGTCATAATTATTTTACTAAACTTCTCACCTACATTGCACAACAATGTAGCTCCAGAATTAAACAAATCGAGAATGCATTGCCTAATACTTCTGATGTCGATGAAAATATTGGTTTGCTTTATGAACGAGTTCCAGCCACTTAAGGGCATGTAACGATACACAATTAAGAAGTTATACTAGTAAGCCCAAACTCAAAAAAGACACTTATTACGTTCTTACAAATTTGCAAAGAAAATTTAAACAGGCAGACCCACAAAGGAAATGGTTTGTAATGACATATAAGTTTAACAACATTTAGAAATTTTGTCAAACTTGTTCATTCACCTTGAGCAATTTCCTTCAAATGAATAAGTATTTGCTTTTAGGTGATGGTTTTCCGGCTTTAATTATATACAACATGCTTTCAAACACATATACGTGCAATAACTGCAACAAAACAGTATACAACAACCGCTATGTACGAGACGGTATAAACTCATTTGATCACTCTTGTGACGTTAAAATGGCAACAGGTCTTTGAAAGATCTTTGCGCTTTTAATATCTGTAAATGATATCAGGCTTCGTCCAGGTAATACTAAATTTTACAATTCATTTTAATATGAAATTATTATTTATTACAAATAATTTAAATTATTTTTTTTTATTTTCATTTATCATGAAAACATTGTTTTGTTATGTCTGCTAGATAATGGCCACTATGAGATAACGTTTACCAAATGCATTCTAAAAATACCGTTTAATTTGTATTTTTCTGTTATATGCACAATGTTGAATATCAAATCACCTGAAGCAATTGAAAAGTCTCATAATCACCACAGATCGTGGCAATTTTAAAGAGTACATACGCATTAAAACGTGATAAATACAATTACTGATATCTTTCAGATGTTCAGACGTAGTTTTAATAATTATTATAACAATTAATAACATTTTTTAACATGAAAAAAAAAATTGTGAATAATTTATATTGGCAGATAACAATTAACAGTTTATCATCAGAGTTGTGCTTTGTGTTTTAATTTCTCAATAAAAATTTGAAAGACCAAAGTATGGAGTCGTTTAGAAAGTGGGCAGAAAATAACAAAAAGCCTAACATTTTTCTAGCCTATGTTGTGGTGGCATCAGTTTTAAATCCTTTATTGTTATTTAGAGCAGCAATTTGTTAATATAAATCCTAAACTGCGTTTGTTATTTGAACAAAATGAAGTTCTTTGTTTTTGGGACTAATCATAGAGAATAAAGGCCCATAACGGTTAACGACGCTTTTCTTAATTTAAATATTGAAGAACAGTTCCAGCAATATATCAAGGTAAAATCTGTCAGACGGCAAAATGCAGAATATGGTAAATCATTTGACTTCCAGGTGAATAAAATTTTATCCAATACTTTCATGTTGATTTTAGTTTTGCTAGACAATATGTACAATGTTTTGGATTTTATTATTTTACTGAATGAAATAATTTGTCCGTTAGCTTGAAAATGAAAACAAAATTATGAAACGCCTTGTAAATTATGGCGTTTATAGTGCTGCTGAATAGACTAAAATTTCTAACGCAATAGATGGAATTCAGCAGGTTATTAAAACATGACAATAATGCATTACATTGTAAATTAAATTTTGTCTTAAACAAATAAATATTAGTAAAAGGTTAAATCTGAAACAATGAAAAGGCTCTCTGTCCATTGAAATGGATAAACCTGCAAAACAAAAAGTGGACCTTCAAAAAGAGATAACTGAATTTAGAAATATAATCAGATTATATAGAATTTTTGCTGTATCTGAATCGAATCTTAAATGCTTAAATAACGATAGTGTGAGTATTGACCCTGAGTTTAGTAATTTGTTATTAGTTGCGAGACCAAAAGAGACAAATTTTACAAAGATTTTCTAGACGGCAAAAAACTAAATTTGTCCACATCAACTATCAAGGTTTTGTTGTAAAAGCTCTACTAAGTTATGATGAGCTTTGTAAATTAATCGAAAAAAGTATTAAAAATCTACCAGAACCATTTAAAACTCAATATAAAAAACGCTTTCTTGTTTTACAGACAAAAACAATACAGATGACTTGTATGAGTTTGAAAGTCAATTAGATAATGAAATTAAAGAATTTAATTCCATGCATTCCGATGCTTATGACTTAACATCAAATAAATGTATTCTAGCAATATGATAAGACTGTGAATTACCAAATTGAAAGGTTATCTAGCGTGCAGTATAATTAAACACGTTTTTATATGGCTTGTTTAAAGTTAATTACTGGTCAAGGATTTAAACTAAAATATCAAGTGTACAGAATAACACTTTATTGCAGGCTACGTTTACTTAATTAAACAACTTATTGCATTGATTAAGCATACGTTTTAATATGAGTTAACAATTCATAAACTTTGTTAACGTAAACAATTATTACAATACATATTACGAAATACATCCTATTTGAATTACTTTTATTAGTATTAGCTCGAAATAAACTAATTAAAAAATTTGTAGTGTAAACAATGACAAGTTTTCAACATATGTCACCTGAATGCACTACAGCCGTAGTCACGCTAACAACATAGTTAGTGTCACTTTAACTATCATCAGCTTCTAAGAAAACTTTATATGCAGTTTTGAAGGAGGAATATGATTTAAGTTTGTTGAAATTGCCTTAATATCATTTTCACTCAAATCATCCTCGTTGCTTGTTTTTTTAAAACCAACTGATTCTTCTTGTGAAACTGAGCTATTTAATGATTCAATTATGTTCAAGAAGTCCTTGTCATTATTTACATGTTAACAGTTGTCAACTGTTTCTATTTCTGTTTTTATATCAGGCGCAGTAGAGTTTGTTATTGTCAGGATTTTGCCGACAAAACTTTAAAATATCAGCAAAAAGGACTTAACTCGCTTTTAGCTTTTTTGATGTCAACAGAAACATCAGTTGTATCTTGGTTTTTGTTACGTTCAGTTTGGTTTGCATTGTTAAATACTCGTAAAAAAGTGAACAAAGTGCGTTTAATTTTCCTATTTTGCTTAACATCGACAGTAGTAAATACTTTAGTTTTGTCTGCAACCTTTTAATTTAACATTTTACAATTTCCCTGAACAAAAAACCTTTTTGATGTCGATGTTTTTTTCAAGTCGTCCAGAGGTGTAGTTGTGCTCTGTTTGGCTGCTGTTTTTGCCGACTTTGATATATATCTTTTCAAAATATGCCTGGCAAAAAACATTAGATTTAGATTTCTTCTCGTTGCTGCTGGTAACTGAACACTTGCTTAACTGCTCGCTATTGTCACTACTGATACTTGCCCTACGTCCTGCGTGTTGTTTTCTTGCTTTAGTTAAAATTTAAATGTCAGGACAAAAATATTTTGCAAGTCATAAACGAATTTAAGCCAAACGTCTTTCAAAGTACCAGAAAACAAAAATTAATGAATAGGCTAACAATAAATATAATATTGCATACATATTTGCTGGTACGATAGGATTGGGCAAACAATCAGAAGGATTTACATCGAATGTTATAGTTTTGTTAATATTTACTCCTCTAAATATATCTTTTACAAAATCTCCAAATAAACTTCTTCCTTCAACGTCGAAATTAATCGCAACATTTGACAAGTGATCTAAGTTAACATTTGAGGCTTTTCTTGCAAGTACTTGCGAGATATACACTGCGTATTCCAAAAATATTACTACTGCAAATATAATTATTGAAACCCAAATAGCTTTCACAAATTATTAGGCTGAACATAGTTTTTTAGTTCTTGTTATTGGGTTTGAGCAATCGCATTTACAAAAATATTTTATAAAACAAAAAGTTTTGCCAAATCTCATTTTACATAAAAAGATGTTGCACGCCATTGGAATGTAAGATATTGTCAAATACATGCATGACTGACCCAGGTCATGCAAATCAAAATATATTTTCAAGACGTAAAGTATTTCAGTGGATGTATTGTCAACAATTTGTTTAACCTCTGATTCTTCAGAAGACAAAACATTGATAGTTTGAGTGGAATTAAATTTAACTTTAAACTATTTGTAATCTCGCTGACTGCCTATTTCAAGCTTGTGAAAATTAGGTTAAATAACATTAACAAAACGTCACACACTATTCATCCTACATAGAAGAAAGTTTAGCCTCTCACATTTGCCAAATAAGTCAGAGTTGTTGCACATAGAAGTTAAGAAACTCACAATAGTATTAAAACCATTTAACGCAGTTTTAAGTGTAGCAGTTCAATTTTTATGTGCGTTATTTAAACCTGTTTTAATACTTTGAATAATGAAATCTAGTTTTTTTGTTTCGTCTCGAATTGGCCTAATTAACTTGTCTACCTTAGTATGAATTCTTGCCAGATTCTCAATAAAAAGAATAAGATGAGTTTAAATTTGGGCTTGAGCATGATGAATTGCAATTTGTGCTTGGTTCGCGTCGTTTTGCATCTCTTTAATAAAACATAGGAATGCTTAAAATGTTGAATTAAGATTTTGCATTATGTGCGTCATTGGCACGCTGTACACAGTCCATAAAATAAACAACAAAATGACTTGTTTACCGATATGCATCCCCATATTTGGAAATGACAGGCAAGACACGCAAAGTAGTTGACAACTTAAACATGTGAGGACACCCACAATGATGCCAGTTGCAGCAACAATTTGTATTAGATTTTCATGGTCCAAAGGAAACTGTATTGAGGCCCTTACAGCCATTGGAATAAGAAATTTCAAGATCCGATAACAAGTACGTGAAGATTTTAAGGCATCAAACTGCAACAGGCTTCTACCTAATGAGACAGTACTATTTATGAATATAGATTTTACGTCGACAGGAAGTAACTAAACAAAATAATAAAATTTTGTTTTAATTATCGCAGTAATAATAATTACCTGCTTGTACTAACTCCTTTTTAAGAAACCCTAATATTGAAATGCCGTTTAATAATTAAAATACCCCAACTCAAAACTGAGTTGTATGATAGTTACCGTAAACGAATGTGTTGTAAAAACTTTTAAGAAAGTTTTAAATGTGTGGTCATGATGAATAAATGTTGAAGAATGCAGTAGCATCAGTAGAGCCAGAATTGCAGGGATTTTTACTTATCGTAGCTCAAATAAAACTGCTAGTTCAGATAACTATATTTTTACGATATACCCGGCAACAAAATTAGGTCAAGCAAATACAAGCTTTAATATGTTTTGTGATAAATTATTATTAGACATAATCACAAAGACAGCACACATATAGGAGAATTTTTATTTAAAATGGGCTCATAGTTACAGCTACATGTGAGTCATTGTTTAATTTAGAGCGATTCCTCTATTAGACATTGGCAAAGCAAAACTTGAAATAAAACACCTCAAAAACTTTATCCTAGTCAGTTGTAATAATCTGCCACCAATAGTAAATCTATTGAATCTCAAACTTATAGAAACCAACAGGTGCAGTGATTTAAGCTTACAGAAGTCTTTACACCGTGATTTTGAATGCGTACTAATAATTTAAATACCGACAAATATTTACACTATTATTTACTTTACTTCATGCAAGTACTTCAAAGCAAAAACATAATGATAGTGAATTTAGTAGTTCCATTAGCCTAGATCATTAGAACGGACCCGAGTTTCAAAAGTAACTTGAGCATGACAAATGATAATTTATTAACACCGTTTAACGGATGTAGTGTAAAAGTCTTAAATTGTCCTACTGTAAAGCCTTACATTAAAGACAGTATAAAAATATGTATATATTCTTTGTAAAACTTGCATTACATTACATTTGGGTTGCTAAAAGCATAAGTATTCTTCATTGCCAAACACACTTACAATATACATGTAACAGTAGATTTTAAGTACGGCATATATGTTGTATTCAGATGCAGTAAATTTTTACATTCCAGGCGACTTTTATATTACTGAATACTGTTTGTTCTGTTCAAGAAGATTATAACATAATCAAAAACTGTAATACTAAGATTAAAACATAAATCAATAATCTCTCACAGCTTGGGCATTAATAAGGTTGGACTGATAATAAATAAATAATATACTGTAGAATTTAGCAATAGAAATAGATACCTTACTCACTGCCTGTTCAATGTACAATAATATAAATTCAGCGATAGCCATGTTTATGGCTTGGTATTGACCAAACATTGATTAGTCAGGAATAACTCTATTTTATTTGCACTTTATTCTCAGTTGTTTGACTGAATAAAGCTTATTCTTTTAGTACCAATTTTAAAATATTTACCTCAATACTATTAGCTCAATAGAACATTGTTTATAACAGGAGTTTGGCAATTTATTTCATTTGTTACAAATGTAAGCCCATTTTTAGTTTAATACTGTCATTTAAGTTACATTATGAATCCAAGTGCTTAAAAAACAAGTGCAGCTCAACGTACTCTTTTAACTGATGTGCAGCAAGATGGAGTTCAGATCTCAGAAAGTAGAGGTGCAGAAAAAGTAAAACAGACAAGAACAGTTAAAGGGTAAGACAAAGGAATATTTTAAAAAAATTATCATAAAATGTTTGAGTAATGTAGTTGAATTAATTATAAAAAGAAGTTACGAATTGAATCTATAGGTATTAATTTAGTCACTCATGAGTATTTTTATAATATTAAAGAGATGACTGTAAACCTGAAAAAAAGTATTAGGAAACAACTCAACACAAAGATCAAAAGGTTGCCAAAGGCAAAGTGGAAAACGTGGTTAAAAAAGTACTTCTACGTTTACTATTTGACATCATTTTGTTCAAATACATTACCAATACGTGGTTTAATTTGAAAAAATTTGGAGTTAATAATTTATTTTTTGATGATTAACCTTATCAGGTCATCAAAATACTTTCTTACAATCCCAGGGGCTCAGCTTTATCTTAGAATGCAACTGAAAAGTCCACGGGCTCGCAGCCACTTTGAAAGAGGTGAATACTTTTTAATGGATAGAAATGTCGATCACGAAAGCAACAAACAATAAGATCAACTTTTGCAGTGCATTGAAGATTCGATCAAAACTTCAATGGTGAGATTCCACGATGTAGATGAGCTATCTTCAGTTGCTAGTCCCGCTGCATGTTCTTGTAAAGTAAGTACAAATTACTGTTTAAAGATTAGCTGTTTGATTTTGCAGGGCATAAATAAAACAATTTTATTTTATATTTGATTTAAAAGCCAGTATTGCTATCGCAAATAAAACGGGTTAAAACTGCCAAGAAACTTGGATGCTGCCAACAATGCAAAGCTAACAAAGTCATAAGTAAGTCCTACGAGGTGGAAACTGGGTGAATTTGTTGTTCTTTTGCGGACGCAAAGAATTTCCGTGACAGTAAAGTACCACTAATGTATTGAAATAGCCAAAATGTCATAATATTATTTTAAAATAGTTTAGCTTAACGTACGTAGTATCGTTACACGATATCAAAATAATAATTTGTGCCTACAGCTCCGGTTCATGCTGACTGTTTGTGATTTGCTGGAGCTTCTGCTGACCTTATAAATGCAATGCCGTCCTGGGTCTGCAAACTGCATATTTTGGATGGAAGAAAGCTGATGAATATATTCATGCATAAAGCTGGTGAAAATCCTGTTGAGTATTCTTAGTAGTACCACAAGTAAAGCAGTTATTTTAGTTTTTCGTGTTTTAGAGCAAACACTTTGTTCTTTAATGATAGGTTTTCTTTTTTTTCTGTTACTTAAGCTAATAGTTTGTTTAGGCTCTGGTGCTTCCCACACACAGCTTTTTGCAGCTTTTCGACACTTTTTAATTCACGGTGCACTACGTCTATCCTTATTTCCAATTTTGGTACGTCCTTTTTTAATGTTTTTTTGATATTTTTAAGTGCCAGTTGGTTCAATGAAAACTGAGTCTGCTTGTTTTGCATAATTGTACTTCAATTTGGAAATTTAATTCATAGTCTTTAAATTCGTATACTACACACTAGCAGAGTGGAGGCGAGAACAAAAAGCTTGGGTGGACTGAAAAATTCAATTGACCAAACTTCTACAGGCAGAAATTACCACTGCTACTGTTGACGAGTCCTGAAATAACAAAATAAATACAGCAGGCATTTTGATTTATTGAAAAAAGCCAAGAATTGCTTTGATTGTTTTTTTAAATAAATTTTGAAGAAAACACAATTCCTGTGAGAGTTTACTGTTTGGTTTTGTTATTTTCGTCTAGTGGACTCCGGCGAAGTGTTATAAAACTTCAGAACTTCAGAACCAGCTCGTCTAATTAACCATACCACCGCTACTTCTTTTTAAATGTATCGCTATGCTAATCAGTATATAGGCTCAGTCCTTAATATGTTGGAGTGCGCATAAATAATGTAATACAAAAATCTAAAATTTAGAATTCCAACCCTTTTTTGGTATGTACGCCTATATAAACAAATAGGCAGCTGGTAACCACTTTTCCTAATGCGCTACGTAAGTGAGGTTCACTTCCTATGCACAGTCAGCATTTTCACTTATGTATTGAATGGACTGTCATACATTTTGGTTGTTTTGTGCATGCTCATATTCGAACGTATGTACTGATAGACTCCTCTGTAAAATGTGAATAATGTCCATGTCGACGAATTCGAAATACAAATGCCACATTGTAATACAGTAGCGGCAACTGAACGTGATATATGGCATTAATAAATTTTGCATGCAAACGAACGGCAGGTAGATTCTAGTGCTTGCATTAGACGAACGACCTTAGGCGGCAGGCAACACGCTGTGAAAGGGAATTTAATAAGACTGGTATACGGTATCAATAATATAGAACTGAATTCGGAAAGTTAAAAGGAAGGGTGCGAACATATCCTTCAAGGATATGCCGCAAATGAGGTCATCGAAAAAAGTCAGATTTAGGACCGTCTCACCTTATGACATGTTTTTAACATTGCCATAAATGGGGAGGTTTTAGGGCTATACCCACTTAATCGATGACAATATTTGTGGCATATCCCTGGGGAATTATATGAACCATGTGCCTGGCCATCCTTTTCGCTAATGCTTAATTTTCCCAACAAAACCATATGAGCATTGGGTACAACTTTACTTAATGACCGTACGTGTATACTATCCCGTACTTTCTATTTCAGTGACACTAGGGCTGTTTTATTATTCATACAATTTAACCTTTCCATTCATCTTTATTTTTAAATCCGATTGTTTCGTCACTAGAAGCAGTGACTTAAAATTTAAATTAAATTATTCACTTTTATTATCTTGTCTCAAATGTATTTCCTTTGTGTTGTTGTACATTCATATTTTAAATCTAAAATAAGTGTCACGTCACAATATGTACATGTATAATAAGTATACCTAAATCATGAATTTGTCTTAACTTTAAATGTGATTCATTCTTTTTGTGAACGAGTGAGTAGCGAGGTCAACGCTTGCAAAGGTAGAGCACATAGTCCTCACTAGTTATGCCAAGTTTTGTTTAGAAATTTTGGGCAATTTTTCTTTAAACTTATTTTCCGTAAACTATATTTCTGCTATGCCTTAAGCAGTAGCGTACATACCAATTATGTTTATTTTATCTGTATGCATTTCCTGTGATGTAAATATAGCTAAATTAAGGTAAATATTAAGCATTTGAATTTATTTACTAACAAAAGTACTGATTAGAGGCCGAGACCACTCAACCAATTTCTACCTACATGATGAGCCCAGGGCTGATACTTTATTTTAATCCCTAAAATCAGTAATGGTAAATATTGTATTTTTCCTTGACATTATTTTTAGCTGTCTCCCTCCACTTTTGACCTAAATAATTCCTTGTTCCTTTGTTTATCTAGTTAAGTACACATCAGTCTTTATAATATTTATCCCGCTTCCAGTTTCTTAGTTATAAAGTTTTAATTTGAAGTAAGAAAACTGTAACAAATCACTTGCATTTCAGACTTGTAACTAAGTAGTCAGGCAGTATTTTGCTGTCAATCTCTGTTAGAAGTCACTTGTAGTCATTAACTTGCAATTTAAACCTTGAGCTGAGTAGTCAGGCACTGAACTTACAACTCTCTGTCAATCTCTGTAAAAGTATAACTTGTATTTCCCTTGTCAGGCAGTGAACACATCCTGTCTCTCTCTCAAACTCTGCAAAATTACTTAATCACTTTAAATCAGAGCAATAGCTCTCATCATTTTGTCTTTCCAATTTACTTTGTCGTTCTTCGTAATTTAATTGTTAAATAAACTGTAGTTTTCGTTTATTAAGAATTCTATAGTTTCAAATCTACTAGCATTTTATTTACGTGCAACGAAGTCTACCTTACGATTTAACACACTCAATACTCATCAAACACATAACATCCAAGCACTCCATAACACATAAGCACTCCATCACACCTAAGCACACCAATATCATCTCAACATTCCCACATCCGCCATCCTTTTTCTCTACCGATCTTAGTCGCCAAAACACCGATTTTTAAGTCCTAAGGACTTTATTTAAACAACTTGCGCTGCTTTGTGTCTTTGGGACGCTATTTTATGCCTGACAAAGATAGTACATTGTGAGGCATTATTTAACGTATTGGCGCTGGACATTCCCTTAACTCTGACTTTTTATTCAATTTATTAATAAATGATCTGTTGGAAATGCATGTTTTGTAGGTTGTACATATTTATTTCACATTTCGTCTGTGAAGAAGCAAAATGACCCATATCCATTTTTAGCTAAAAACAATATCCACTATCTACAAAAATACTGAAATATGTCTTGTAAGCATTTAAACAGAACACGTTACACTTTTTTCTAACATGTAAATAGAACATTTTACGCTTTTCAAAAACTCCGAATTAACATGTTAAGACTGTTTCTTATTTTGTTTTTATGTCATAGCTCATTTGGATTCCAGCTTAAATTAGATATGTGTCCTTTTGGTTCTTCACAGATGATTTGCATATATAAATCCAATCGACATTAATAACGTTCAATCAAACTTTGGGACATAAAACTTTTTCCACATTTTCTATTTTTCTGCGATTCGTCAGTCTTCACCTTGACAGTTCAAGCAGAAACTTCAAAATTTTTTAAATTGATATTTCTCATTTGCTATAGTAAGATGTTGTAGCCACAAAAAATGCAGTAAAGCTGCAGCAATCAAGATGTACTCATCACTACTGCTTACAAGAACTACAGTAAAAAGAAAGGAAAGACAAAAATATAATACGCTGGGCTGTTCGAGACGTTCAAGTTTGAAGGGTAAAAATATTTAAAAAAGTAAATATTTCTTTACATATGTTTTTTAAACACGATTCTCACGTAATTAAAATTACATTTGAAATTTAATTTCTTTGTTTCATTATTTATGCATGTGAAATATATTTTAACACATGCATAAGATAATTCCTAAACAAATTAATAAAATATGAGCGATAATATCTGAGTGGATTAATTACTAATAAATAACTAATTACGGTAAACATGCATTTCCTACATTTCCTACTTTCCTACCCACGAATAATGTAGAAACACAATTTACGCGATGCTAAACTCTCCTTTTGATTTTGCTACATTTTGTTTATTTTTAAATCATAGATAAGGTGCAATAATTATTTTGGTTAAGAAAATGGGAACAGCAAAAAGCCTGACGATTCCTAATTTTAATGGCTTCTGTGGCCGATGTACTGTA
>JAQFZE010002946.1:0-13490 GCA_034695245.1 Dicyrtomina saundersi | reverse complement strand
CATTTTGTGTCCGACCCCAATGCGTACAACTTACATTAGAATTGCACCAGGCAAACGCACCAGTCAACAGTACCAGTGACACGCACCAGTCAATGCACCAGCCAAATGCACTAACCAATTACACAAGACAAATGCACCAACCAAATGCACAAACCAAATGCACCAGCTAAATGCACCAGCCAAATGCAAAAGCCAAATGCACCAACCAAATGCACCAACCAAATGCACTAACCAAATGCACTAGCTAAAAGCACAAACCAAATGCACCAGCTAAATGCACCAACCAAATGCAAAAGCCAAATGCACCAGCGACTGCTTACTTTGGGATGCCCCATTAATAATGTCAAACAATATGTTACTCTTTGGTACTTCCTTGTCGTCACGTTAACTCAGGGATAGTCCAAAAATGATGTCAACTAAATTATCAGTTTTATAACCGCCCCATACCTATGTAATTGCTTTAGCCAAGGGATATTCCATTAATTATGCCAAATACATTTGAGATATTTTAGTATTGCGCCACGTCTATGTCAATACTTGATGGCAGAGATCGTCCATGGATAATGTTAACATAAATATTACAGAATTAGTGCCGCCCAACTCCTATGTCATCGTATTGACCTATTTATCATTCAAATACCTTTTAAAATATCCCATATGTCTGCATTGTTCTTTCATTTTGCTCAGAACCACAATTTTCCCTTAATTAACGGTTAACTGGAACCCATGTCAAAACGGACGTATGTGAACAAAATAAATATACATGCATAAAATGCAATTACAGTATACATGTACCGTAAAGCTTTAAAAAACACCCTTCGTCCCTAGTAATACCTGAGGTCTTCATCGTTAAATTAAATTGGGCATTTGTTTTTTAATTACTCGCGGGCATTGACGCAAAGTTCGCGATGTCGCCCTTTGGAGTTTTTTGGCAGAGTAAATACAAGTTCATCGTACAGTAAAAAAACAAACCCAGCCAATCTTAGCTACACTAATCTGTTACCATATACGCGAAAGAAGAGGAAATGTCGTTGTTGAGGTGATTGAGTCTTTTGCAACTCACAAATAATTTTAAAAATCCAATAAAATACTATGCAATGCTAACAAATGCCTGTTCCTGTGCAAGACGTACTGCCCTGGTAGGCCAATTAATGACATTTAACAATGGATGTTGTATGAGAACAAAAGTCCTTGTTTAGTTAGTAAACCAGAACCAGAAACATGCTGACCAGACATAATTGTATCGACCCCATAAATACCAATGCCACAGGTATAGAGCCAACTCGTATCAAACCAATTATTCGTGTTAGGATACTAACACCGACACTACACATACTTTATTCACTCCGAGCGGTGCTCTTATGACGGCACCACTCAAATTGGCACTAGCTGTGCAGATTTAACCCGTATCGTAAGACCACTCAGACCTGAACCGACGCGGGCACACGGGCAAGTGTAATGGCACCACACGCACCTAGTCATTCATTTTTTACAACAGTGTTTTGGAGCCCACACCTACTGAAAACATTCGTATTATATTCATTTGACCCTGCACCTCTTGTGGCGGCGTAATTCTTTTAGGCATCACTACTCACAGACGGTTTTAGACCGTTCTTGACTGGGCCAGACTGGTTCAGACAAGAGCGTCCCTGATTAGACATTTTCATGTCCAACCAGATCAGTCTAGGCTGGACCGTACTGGACCTTATACACCAAACGAGACCATACCAGATCACATCACCCCTCAAGAGACAAAGTTAACTAGGCTCTACTGTTTGAATAAAGCTCAATTTTTACTTAAAGCTCAGCATCTACTTCGAGCCCACGGTGGACAAATCCGGCTCAAAGCGCCGGATTTTTATTTTTTGTTCACATACCTAATACTCATATCTGATTGTTTAATTATTGCCATTTCGTATTACTTAAGACGACTTTTTTACGAAGTTATTGTTTACTAATAAATTGTGTTTATATTAATTGAGAAGCTTCCGAATAGATTCATATTATTTATTACTGCATAGGTCATTGATGGGTAGTAGGAAGAAACTAAAAATCTTAAAGGAATACAGCATAAGCGCTTATGCGGGAGTGGCAATATTTCCCAAAGGGAAATTGGACGAATTCTTGAATGGGAAAATTATCGGGAAAATTGCAAAAATTCCCGATAACTTTCCCGCTGGTCTTGGCATTTGAGTTTCCACAAGAACGGAATGTGCGGGTTGTAAAATTTACCTGTTAGGTATGATTTGCTGCTTTTACTGTGCTCATCAAGGCTTCATACAACTTATATAGGTAGTTTGTTTGACATTTCTCAGTAATTTGAATAATTTAATGATGTAAACGTGGATCTGCTGTACTCTATGCAAAATAAAATAGGCTTGTTCTAAACAAATTAAATCAAAACGTTAGGCTTGAAATAGAAAAACGAAAATTTTCAAAGCAGCTTATAATAAAATACGCTAGCCAACTAGCCAGCTAGCAACTGTTTGAGGCGAATCGTTAGTTTATAAATTAAATGTACGACCTTGAGGATTGCAATTCTCTACTATGTAGCAGCACTTGATCTGCGTTACAAGTTGATAACTACCATAAATAAATCCTGCCTGCACCCAATAAAGTTCCAGGCATATAAGTCTCAGCTAATGTAAATAAATTTGTGACTGAACGAGCCAATAAAGAAATCTCGTGGTATACAGTTTAAAAACTGGTGGAACTAGTTTAAAAAGAATGTTCTCGGTCTAGTCACTGATTATGCATTACACTTATTGGGTTACTCAAAAGTACAAATTTAGTATAATAAACTTTCTTGGGCGATGTAGCAGGTTGTTAGTATTGGTCAATTTTATAAAATGTCTGACACAAATCTGTAAACATTTCAGACGTGGGATTCACAAGAGAGAGAAAGTAAATATTTATTTACAAGTGGCGCTACAATTACGCTTGCCACAAGGACACAGTAAGAACAATATTTAATTTTAAGAGAAAGTAAATGGTTTTAAAAAAAACAAGAAATTTTTGCAATAGTACAATTTGTAAAAACTATCTAGCAAAAAAATTCTTATCATATAGATGATTATGGGCAATACGACACGAGCCTCGAATGGTAGCAATCACTATTTCGTGTAACATTGTAGAAGGAAGCCGCATATCTTTTTGAAAGGACTCAAAAAATGCTGGAATAGTACCACGAGCACCCACAAGCAAACCTAAGACTTCAAGTTTCTTAAGCTGGTATTTTTTAAGAAAGTAAGGAATACATGGATTGTAATGAGATTGCTTTTCAACGTTAACCTCATCAGCTTGACCAGAATGTTGCTCCATACGTATAGTGGGATCTAAAATATATCCAGACTTTGACTCAGTACGCCAGCAGATTATATCCACACGTTTAGAGGCCCCATCAGTAACTTCCTCGAACACATTCCAATCCAATGTCCTCAGATGCTTGGCAATTATTGATCTTACTTCATGATGTCTTATGTTTCTTAGTAAGCTTCCAACGTGGCATTTCCCCAGAACATGTGCAAGGGTTTCTTTCTCTTTGCAGTGTCTGCAAAGGGATGATTCTAGAGAACGACCTGGAATTGCTTTAACAGGATAAACATTAGCACTCATTTTCAATACATTCAACCACTCTGAAGAGGTTAATCCGCATTTGTTAATGATAATTTTGTTTGCGTAAGGGCAGTCTTTATACATTTCAACCCCTTGTCCTCAAAGTGAAAACGTACACCATTTTTTAAACTCTTTGTTTCTCAAAGATTGACGTAAAATTTTTGCAGGCTTAGTTTAAGAGCTTTAGCTGCATCTAATGATATGGTCATGTCCGTCCGCCTGTCTGTCTGTTGGTCCGTCGCTACAGGTCAAACCGTCTACTCGATTTACTTGATACTACTTATAAATAATCACAAATTAGCGGCTCCTCACACAGCTTGCCTTTTTTAATGTTAATTACTTTGCATTTGTCAATATTAATTTGGTGACCAACTTTATTAAAATTTAAAATTGCAATTTTAGTCAGCTCTTGAGCTCCTTTGATAGAATCAGAAGCAAAAGCTACATCATCAGCAAACCCACTACCAGCAACTTTTGGGACATTCTTATGGGGAAAAATTCCATAAGCATTGCTAACATCCGTTTCATTTAACTCTTTCATCACATGGTCAATTGAGATGTTGAATAACTGCAGAAAAAGAGGTGAACCCTGAAAAACTCCTTTTTGGACCTGAATTGGCAAGAACATACCGCAATTTGTTTGGATTTGAGCTACATTATTTTCAATGAGCTTTAAAATGACACTTCGGAGTTTAGATGGCATTAGTTTGACATGTAAAGTTTGAGCTGTATGAGAATGAGAAGTTTTTTCAAAGGCTTTACTCACATCTAAAAATACAATGCAGCAATCTGAATTTTCTTTCTTAGCCTTTTGAAGACAGGCATTAACAATAGATGTATTTATAAAAGTCCCAGGACATCTAGAGAAACCAACCTGATTTTCATTTATTGACACGTGATCAATTTTTTGTCTAGAACCCGCTCAACAATTTTTGGTAAAATGGAGCAAAAAGAGATTGGACGCCAATTACCGATGTCATTCTTATCTCCCATTTTGTGAATGAGAATAGTTCAAGCTTTTTGAAAACCATCAGGAATAATATTCCAAGTTTCCATTATAGTGCCAATTAAAGCAATGCTGGTAAAGCATCCAATATCTTTATTGCTACGTATAGCAACGCCATCTATCCCACTGGATAAATCTGAGTTATTGCCTCTTACAGCTAACTTTACGACACCTTCAGAAATGCCATGAATATACTTCTTATCCACTTCATCTTGTTCTGCCTTAGAAAATTCCGAAATGTATTGCTCTGAAACACAGTCATTGGGCACCCCTTACCTTGCTTTTTGAGAATCGTATATGGAATTTATTGGAATTGTACAAATACTGATAAAAAAGACAACTTTTGCAACATATAGACTGCCTTACCCCTCAAATATCTGTATAAATGTTGAATAAGTTCAAAATTATATTTTTCTGTGATGACCTTTGCGGATTTGTTGTCACAGATATTTGTTTCTGAAATGTTCGAAACGTTTCGCGTTTTTTTCGGGCTTCAAATTGCTTCCTAGCAAGATGTTTTGGACCTGGAAGTGTATCTTTAGAATTTTGTAAAATTAAAGCAAACTTGGCAACAGCGTTTGAAAATTTCACCCCACTAGGTCTTAAGGTAACCATGGGCATCAATTTTTCATCAATGATTGCAATGCTGGAACGTAATTCCTTCATTTAGTCACTTTCTTCTATCTCATGGACATCCTCAATGTCATCATCGACAGCACGTTGATAAGAATCGACAACCATGTCTTTTTATTCAAGATGATGAGACTTGCTTATATGAATGTTGAGGCCTTTGTAATATTTACTGCAGAAAAGGCACTGTTCTAATTTTGGATCACTAACTGTACTGACTGACATCGTTGTGGAATCAGAATCTCTAATACTATCAGGTATTTCTGGAGCTTTTCTTTTTTTCTTAGATTTTGCCATTACGGATTTGAAAATCTCCAAGGAAGATTGAAATAAAATATTTAAAGTTTTAAACTTATAAAAAACAATTTTTTTATGATAATTCATTATTTAAAATAAGTTTAGTTTTAAATTTAATAAACAAATTTGGTTTATGTATAATCTAAATCAGTAGCTTCTCTCCAAAACGTTTTCTTAACTTATTCATTAACTTCACACTAGAGCGATCTGAACTACTTTTCACTAAAAATGCGTCTAATTGGCGACGGTTTCTGTCCTGATGGAGCTTAAAATACAACAGTAATTTTAAAATCTCTCTCACTGCCTTTTCAATATTTTACCACCCTGAACGACTCACTACTAACTATAATGTAAGGACGAAAACAGTAATTTAAATACAATGCAGCAAAACATTTAGTATCTAAATAATTTGCTAGTATCTGCTGTCATCTTGACAGGTTTACTTATTTGTACAGACAAAATGTTTAGCTTGGTCAAACAACATCATTGGAATGCAATGAAATTTGCTTTTTAGATGCTGAGCTTAAGCATCTAATAAAATGGTCATGTCCATCTGTCCGTCCGTCCGTCTGTCCGTCAGTTGGCCGTACACCACAGGTCACAGTTTTGAAGCTATTATTATTAAAAAACTTTTAAACGATCAGAAATGCGAGCAGGCAGGTTTGTATTGTTTTTTTACTATGGTCTGACTGGCCATTTTTTCACAATTAACAGTTAACTGGAACCATTTCAAAACTCAGAAAAATAAGCTTCCTAAAAACTAATGAATACGTGTAAACAAATAGAAAATGCGTGTACATACCACGTTATTTGAAAGCTATGCGCAGTGAATACAAGTATATCCTATAGTACAGACCCAACCAATCTCAGCTAAAGTTTTCAATGATCTGTGGTCTGCCACGTCAGACACGCTAGGAATAGGTTATATATATTCAGTATATAGGTTATAGATATTTAGGGATCGTCCTTCAAATATCATAGTTTAAAGTACCCCAATTTAGAACTTAAATATTTTTTCCAACCTATTTGAACTACATGTAATGAACATACATACCTATATAGGTTGTAGATATTTTATTTGAAAGCCTCCTGTGGTTTCTAAAAAAATGATGGACGGCGAGCCTCCGGGTTTATTTGATAGGTAATAGACGGCGAGACTCCGGAGGTTTCTTTGATAATAAATTGGCAGCAAGCCTCTGGAGGTTTCTTTGAAAATAATGGACCGCAAGCCTCCGGAGGTTTCTTTGATAAGTGATGGAAGGCAGGCCTTTCGGGGTATGTTTGATAAGTGATGGACGGCGAGAGTTTAGAAGTTTTAGTAAAAAGTAATGGACGGCGAGCCCCTGGAGGTTTATTTGATAAGTGATTTACAGCGATCCTTCGGCGGTTTTATTGACAATTGATGGACGGCAAGCTTCCGGGGATTTGTTTGATATGTGTTGGAAGGCGAGCCTTTAGAGGTTTCTGTATTAAGTAATGTATAGCAAGCCTTTTGAGTTTCTTTGATAAGTGATGAACGGCAAGCCTCACAGGGCTTCTTTGAAAATTGATAGACAGCCAGCTTTTGGGGATTCTTTGATAAAAAAAGGACAGCCACCCTCCAGAGATTTCTTTGACAAGTGATGGACGGCGATCCTCTGGGGGTTTGTTTGATAAGTGATAGACGTCAAGCCTTCGGGAGTTTATTCAATAAGTAATGGACGGCGCGCCATAAGGGATTTCTTTGATAATTGGAAGGCAAGCCTTTGGGGGTTTGTTTGATAAGTGATAAAAGGCAAGCCTGAAGATTTTTTGAATAAGTGATGGACGGCGAGCCTTGAGGGTAATTTTTAATAAGTAAAGCACGGTGAGCCTTAGGGTTTTTTTTTAATATTGATAAACTGCCAGCGTTTAGGGATTATTTGATATGAAATAGACGTTGAACCTCTGGAGATTTATTTGCCAAGTTGTGGACGGCGAGCCTCCGGAGGTTTGTTTGATAAGTGATGGACGTCGAGCCTCCGGATGTTTCTTTAATATGTGATAGACGGCGAGCGTTGTGAGGTTTCTTTGTTAAGTGATGGAAGGTAAGTCTTTTGGAGTTTCTTTGATAAGTGATAGACTTCAAACTCACGAGTGTTTTTCTTTTATAAGGTTTGGACGGCGTGCCTTTGGAGGTATTTTTTATAAGTAATGGACGGCGTGCTTTTGTGGTTCTTTGATAAGTAAAGCACGGCAAGCCTTAGGAGGTTTCTTTGAAAATTGATGGACGGCCAGCCTTTGGGGATTCTTTGATATAAAATGGACGGCGAACCTTTATGAGTTTTTTAAATAAAAGGTGGACGGCGAGCTTATGGGGGTTTATTTGATAAGTAATGGACAGCGAGCCTCTAGGAGTTTTTTCGATAACTGATGGCTAGGTAAACAAGTGACGGCCAACTTTAGTAAGCAATTGCTAGTTTGACTTTAGCAAATGATTGCCAGTTTAACTTCAGTAAGTCGAGGCTAACAAAAACTGTATTAATTATTTGTCCTTTTATCAGTAGTAAGCGCGCTTCAGGTTAGATACTAATTTTATTTTTGGTATTTAATTAAGGCCAAAATGTTTGCAAAATACAGCTTTAGGGGTAACGTTTGCCGTACACCTATACTTTATGAATCGTGCTATGGCGTTATTCAAATTATCTTGTTCCTTCCTCCAAAAGCTCAGCGTCTACTTTGAGCCCACGGTCGCCAAATCAGGTGCAAAGCGCCTGATTTTTAGCTATGGGTTGAAAAACGTCAAAGACTTAAAAGAAAAAGCATACGATCAAAGTTACACATCGATTAGAAGTATTGGAGAAGTTAATTTTTTTTTTCAATCTTGTTGCTCTTCTTCCGCTCCAAATTCTCTCTTTTAAAAATAATGTTTAATTTAAATTAAACTTTATGAATTACGCGTATTAAACATGATGCCTATTTTCCAATTAAATTTTGAAAAAAACGTTACATTTGTAGTAAGTTTTACATTTATTTCCATTTTTATCTTTTCTAATACTAACAGTAGCAGTTACGTTAGGTTTTTAGTCTCCATTGTTCAAATTTTAATAAATGACTGACAGTTCCGTCGATTTGGCGATGCAATTAAAGAAATGTGTGATTCTACCCTTCTGCGGGCTAGATCCGATTTTAACTTTTCCTGTACGCAACACATTTAAAGAAGAGGCCGGCATTTTTACTTTTTTACATTAGATGCCGATATTATACTTTGTGGGCATCATTTATTATTAGTTTAATCTTGGATGCTGTCTTTTTGTTTCTTTTTGTTTCCTTTTAATTAGTGGTTTTTGATGTCGAAATGCAATGGCAACGTTTTAAACACTGATGCTTCTCGAGGACGTGACTCGTTTTTATCTTTTGTACTTTGTGTAGTAAAAGATATTGCTTAAGTTAAGAGTTCTACTTGGGGCTGTGTATTTTGAATATGAACTTCATCGTTTCTTCTCAATCGACATGAAACACATTCCTTTCAGACTGATCGCCTCACTTAAGTTGAAACGAAATCTTGTTGATTCGATTGTGCTGGCATTTCCTCTGTGGGTTGCACTGGTACTGGCGCTGGTAAACTGATCCAATTTTCCTGCTGAAAATAAAACCTTATCTGTGCTTTTTCGTTAAATTTTGATTTTTTCTGGCACTGGCACTCGTAGTAGCAATGGTTAGAATCTTTGGCTCTAGCTTTGAGATCCTAATTTATATTTTTATGAAGAAGTTTACCTTCTTGATCTAGATTCTTGAATGTTGATTCTTTTGGCCAAACGTAATTTGCATCGACTAACGCAATTCCTGCCTCGGTCACGAGGGAAGTTTTTTCAGAAGGCTCATTGTTTACTAACACATTTACAGTTTCTAAAAACTCCAGCTCTATTTTCATTGGTGGGAAAGACCTTATTAAATGCAATTAAATCACAAACACTATTTTTTTATTAAAAAATCATTATTCTATTTTTGAATTGAATTTAACTATTTGTTTACATCAAAGTACAACTTCAAGCATCAAATGTTTGCAATAGGCAACATGTAACATGGCTACATGCAGTATTATAAGTTTATTACAAAAAATATATCTATATCATGTGTTGTAGTTATAGCTAACAGCTAAAATGTATTTTGTATTTCTACCTGTATTCCACATCAGAAAGTATGTCGATTCTCTCCTCTTATACGATGACCTTAGTGTTTATGAATTCTTTAGAATGGTTTGCCTTCTTGTGGTCTAGAAATTTAGCAACTGTGTTAAAAGTCAAGACGCAAAATTTACAAGCAAATGTAACACTCATCGACGTTGAGCCTAATATGTTGAAATCTTATTTAAATTAGGATTTTTGAAAAATAAGTAACAATTTTATTATAATAATTAAATGAATTACTTACTGCTTATAGAAAACAAATCTAAAACTTTAGCTGACAAAGGACTTTCTGTTTTCTGCTTCCTGTTATCACATTTTTGTCTTAAATGTGAGCAATTTTTCTTTTTAATGTCGAAATAATAGACCACCTTTATTTACACGCTAAACGTACATTGCTCTAGGAAATGCGCACCTAATGATAATTATTAAATGAATGGCTCAAAGTTATTAACGAACCTGTACAGGACTAGACACGTAGGTACCTAAACTGTGCACAGGTTAAATTACAATATAAAATACAGCTGGAGATATTAACTCCGTGGTTTATTGCAGTATTTTTCATGTGATTTGTGAAACGCTCCCCGAATGTTTTACGCATGTGCAGTTCTATTTAGTCCTGTATGTTTAAACTTGGCTTGCAGCTGTAAACGTGAGCACACAAAAGCCCAGTTTCATCGGGTCCTATTTGAGGACTGGTACGTATACACTAATAAACAAGCCTAGTCCTGTCCGGTCCCATTTGCCTATTTACATGACTTATGTGCACAATTAAACAAATGGGACTGAACTCTCAAAATAAGCAGTTTTTTTCGTTTTTGGTCCTGTTCCATTTGGTCCTATTTGGTCTTATGTTTAGGTAGACGCATTTTTGCACTAGTGTAAGCTTTACCTATTTTAGGGCTTGAAAACTACAAAGATCTTGACAACACATAGCATTTATTGAGGTAACAGGTTACATGCTTTACTACAACGACGGCATCAAGCTAAAAACGCTTTCATTTATTAAACAATTGTCTGAATTGAGATTTGAACATTTAAATGTTTAGAGCGAACAAGTTTTCTTTATGTTACTGATGTCACTCTAGGGTAAACAAGTTTTGATTTTGTTATCATGTAGTTAGTCAACCTAAAGTTGTTATATGATTTATATGTTCACAACAGAGCTCGACACACGAGAGTTTACAAAATAATAAAAACAATGCTGACATTTAAGTTTTATAGTAGAACATATTTGCTACTGGCGACTGCTGCGGTTGGCATCTTACAATTATTTACACTTTAACAATTATCATCAACGTTGTAATTATTATGGTCAATAAAGTGTATTTATTTAATCTTTACCACCCGCAAACTAAACTAGCAATTAGTTTTATACGTCTTTAATTATATGCACAATATTTTGATAATTATTTCCTAAAGATATCCTTTTTGACTCACGCTAAAGCAACATTTGTTTCATGTACTACTTGGTTTAGAAATAGTAACTATCAGCAACTTTTGAATCTTTAACATTAACAGCAGGAAAGAGAGAAGAAAACTAGTTGAGGCTCAAAAAATTATAGTAAATGGAAAATTCATACAACATAAAATTTATAATTTTAATGGACCTCATCTAATATTTATATATAAATGTCAATAAAAAGCTCAATAAAAGGTATTAGGTAATCCACAATTTCATGTTAAAACTTTCTGTAAGCGTGAAATCACTCACTCTACTGACCTAACTAAAGCTTTGGAAGTAATTTAATCTGGCCTCGTACTCTCTATTAATAACAAAAGTGTTATAACTAAAGCATTAATTGTGAATAATTGCATATAATTCAGACTAAGATTGCTACAACATCTGGTATAGAATTTAAATGCTGGGTCCTACAGGGGTCACCACTAAGCCCATTATTATTCAACCTTGCCATTAACTATGTGCTAGAAGAAATAACCGATTCTGATTATGCAAATGAGTTTGGATTTAATTTGGATGATAAAGTTTAAAAATTAACTTGCTATGAATTTTGACGATGATACAACTAATTTGTCTGATTTAAGAGAGGGATTGGCTTTAACGGTGGAAACAACTATTGACCTTTTTAGTTACTTGGGCCTAACAATTAATCCAAAATAGTCTATTTGCATCTTTATTGAAAAGGAAAAAATAATATCAACAAAACACCTTATTCTTGCAAACGGAGATTCAATTCCATTTTTAGTAGAGGGTGAAACTGTTGAATACTTAGTGGTTGATTTTAACTCGCAGCTCACCTTTGTTTCTTCTAAATCAATCGATAATTTGAATAAAATGCTCAATAATTTAGTTTTGTCACCAATGCTTTGTCCTTATTAAAAGATTTCCGCCATTATTGAGTATATTTTAGTGATGAATATACCGTTGTTCCTCACATTATATATGATCAGTGTGTCATTCGCATACCATGTGCTAATGACACATTAACGTACACTCTCCTTCACACTGTCTCCCCCACTACTTTCGTGACCATCATTTACCCCACTATGATGGATCATGCAACCAGGGGATGAACCTACGCCTCCTTACATACGTCTTTTAAGTAGCAATAACCCCAAGGATCACGAACGATCACATCAGGTGGCCCCAGCCCCATTAGAGTATAAACTCAGAGGTCGTAAAAAGCAACCGACAGCTGAGCCCGGACATCAATTACCAGGCTTTGAAGACAGCCTTAACACTTCTTCCTCCAGTCATCGAGGGACATCCCAAGCAGCCAAAGAGAAAGCCGCTGCCCGCAGACAACGCAATCTTGAACGATTTCAACTTATCATCTCTAAAGTCTATCAGAGACGCAACCTGAGCTTTGTTGTTACTCCCTATCAACTCCTTAATAGACTTTAATTTCAAATAGCAACAGCATTGAATACACAATACGCTAATACTCCTCTTGAAGACGCTAAATATTAGTACCTAGAGTTTCGCGAGAGACACATCGCAAAGACACTTGCATCTGCACCACACACATCCGTTGTCTCTACTCTATCACCTGAACGAGCGCAAGCTTCCTCCTCACAATCATCCTCTTTAGCTGAAACATCGTTTTATAGCTACGATACTCCCGCAGCTAAAACCCCACGTACCAGTACACTAAAAAAGGATTCAGGGTATCGGTCCACATTTAAACTATCTGAATTACCTGACTACAGTAACAGCTCTGAGTCATCTAATATTGAAGAAGACGACGACACTCTCGAAGATATCGAAGTTGCCGACACCACTATAATCGATACAACTGATACCACCAACCCTTACACTACACAACAGCAAACATCAGGTAACCCAGGCGACCCAGATTCAGACCTTTCAGGCTCTGACGACGACGCGGAACAACCAAACTCATATAGACAAGTAGACAGGCAATCTTCAGACGACGTGCCAGCAACGCCAGAACATCAACAAAACAATACAGGGAACGGCAACGATTCCGGTCCGACTGCAACTCCTCCACCTTAAGTGCCAACACCGCCGCCGCCGCCGCCCCTGCCTCCGCCTCCGCCGACGGATATAACTATGGCTAAAGAACTTCATCTAGCAACCCACAATGCATTGGAAACCTAGATTGCAGTTATCCAAACTAGGGTTACTGCACACTCCGCTGTTCCTCCCACAATTCTCAATGCTGTCGAAGTTGAACTCTTTATTCAAGACATCAAAGCTATGAATCCAGAAATTTCAAATCAAGTAAGAAATTGCTTTAAATTATTTAAAAACATTCAGGCCACATCAGACGTACCCGAAGACCTTCAGCTCACCAGGGCACTCAACACCCAGA
>JAQFZE010002945.1:0-13493 GCA_034695245.1 Dicyrtomina saundersi | reverse complement strand
ATTATTCAAAATTTCAACTTTACGTCATACCACATGATGGTTTAAGCCTTAAATTATGTTCCGAGATGAAAGTGCATGTACTGTAAACTCACATTATAATATGTTCATTTTAAATACAATAGTTTGTATAGTTTTTAATACAGCACACAACGCTGAACACGAGCACAGCTTATACATAGACAAAACTTGATAGTTCATATAGAAATAAGGTGACGTGTATCGATCATTGTCATGACCATCCGGTTTAGTCATATTGCATGACGTCCCCCTTGACCACTCGAATCTGATTAGAAGAGGATTATTGGATTGGAAATACTTTACTAATCCTATTCCTACTAAGCAAATTATTTAAATAATTATGTATATGAGTTAACATTTGGCTACATGGGTTGTAAATTAGCCTGTAACTCTAAACCACAGCGACACTGGATCTCCTGTCTGGGGTCTAGGATAAATTGCTGACTAAATAAGAAAAAGAAAGAAAGAAGAATACTGTAGTTAAAAGTCGAACTCGTATAAATACCTACGTATAAAGACTCGTAGCCACAATGAATCTTACATCGAAGGATATTAGAATTCAAGTCGTATATAGGTAAATTATATTAAAGTTGAGTTTTAGGTATACAGTGCCTACCCTACATTCCTTCCTGCCTACTCTACTGTCTGCTGTATGCAATAAAAATGAACAATGGTTATGGTATGTTATGGTTCATACTCATACAGACTGGAGACTACGTTTCTGATATTACGTACCTTCTTAGGCAACACGGTTTACGACCACATTACGATTATTCCATTAAAATTAATTTCGATACTAAGTTAATTGTTATTATTACACTCGGATATTGTATTAAAAAAATAGTGCCTGACAGAGATGCTTCGGGAAAAAACAGCCAAAATCTCCTTAAGGAATATACTATTGATACTAAGCTGACTCCTGCGAAGACCGCAAAATATCGGCCACATCCTCTACCTTGAAAAATAGTTCTAGTTTAAGGACTAATTGGTCTAGCTTTTAGTTTTTAACTTTTATTTATTCCCTCTTTCTCTCTTCTTTTTTGTTTACCTTTTCATAGCTCTGGACCTGATGTTCTGTCTCCAACAATAATAATACGCACGCAAAAGATATTGATCACGATTTTACGCATTATTATTTCGAGATAAGATTTGCAAATTCAAATTTTTATTTTCATACAGCATTTATAAGAGTATGGATTCTGGATAATAACTTTTAGTCCAATTTAGACAACTCCTTTTAGTACAATATACATTTTATTAATTTCACGCTTGATTATCTATAGTCAATAGTTAACTAATACATGCCAGTAGATAATGTTCACAAGGTAAGTTTTTTAAACTCAGAAAGTACTGGGCTGAGGATCACGGCCAATTATGTGCGACCGATGATACGATCTATGCGATGAACCTACTTTTGACAAGTTTATTTAAACCTTATATTTTACCTGATATGTAAAATCAAAACGACTTGGGTCTAAAATACTCAAAATTGTGTAAATCTGAATAATGTTAAAATGTTTATCCAGGTATAAAAACAATAATGGGGAATGTGGACACATTTTGGTAAAATATAGTCCTGAATATAGTACTCCAAAATGTGTTGCGTACTTAAAAGGTCACTTTTAACGTAGAACAATTCGACAAAATGTAAACATTCGGATCTATTGGGATTCCGAAATTTTTTGAAACACTGAACATGTTTCACCTCTATGTTTGTTTACTTTAATTAGTCAATAATGGCAAAATTCCAAATCTCACTACTGGCTGGGCTGATCACGATCACAACAACTGAAATGACACGAGACACTCTCTCAAAAGCGAGGAATAGAATTAATTAAATTAGAATTAATAGTAAAGGTTGAAAATTTCAGCAGTAGCTGCCACTCTTTTAGTTATTAGTGATGTACTAGGAATTACATAAACTTAAATAATAAATTACATTTGTACCTATGTGTTCAGTATATTGATTGATGCGCAAACACCAAATATCCAAATCTGTTAAAATTCGTCCATAGAATTTAATATGAAAATACCAATCAACAACTACACAGACAGACAGTAACAATTTTATTACAATGTTATTCACCCGTCCAAAGATTATCCATCTGAACATATACATACGGAGTTCTTCCACTATAATCTACGGATGTAACCAATTACTAGGGATTGACATTTCGACTTGATTAATCAATTCTCATTCTCATCACCACCCAATGAATCAGCAGTCAGCAATGTCAGCCATAACATAATTATTTATACAAAATCCAATGACACGAAAACCAATAATTATAATTCGAATTTGAAAATAATCGTAAAAACATTTCATCTACAACTGAGAGTGAATTCAAGGGTGGGACGTTGACCGACCGATCAATGGCAGCCTGGGAAAACATACACTTATACACAGAAAACACTATCTACACAACTAAATGCTCCTCTCCTCCTCACACATAGTGTACATACTCCACTATATATATATACATGTAAAAAATATTCTGAGATTCTCTTACCTCATTTTGGCTAATTCCTGTGAACAGTGACCACTTGACGGAGAAGAACATTCGACGAGTATTGAGCAATTAATGTTGGACACCAACTGACATGAACCACGAAGCAAAATTGACTATTTTATTGTTTTTAAAAGGCAGAATTTAAACCAAAGACGACAGGAGCTCCTCAGTTCCACACACTAAAAGTCGCCCCTTCGCCATTTTTACACACAGTCTAAACTCCACACAGAGAGTTAACGCAGAAGGCTGATGCAAAAGGAGGAGCTTCGCTTCCCTACCACCAAACTCATGCCTTTTTCAAATCCTACCAAATACAGTGCTGACAGACAACAAGGGCCACCTGGGCTCGTAATCGATAATGAATGTGACGTACTAGAGCCCAACACACTCTCTTGCTTTCATTCCGAAAACCCGAACTTCCACACACAACAGCCTAGATTTGTATTTTTTCTTGGATGGTCTGTTTTCGCCGAGTTGAAAATTATATATTAGTCGCTTAATTCTATATTATTTTTCTTTCATTCTTTCGGAATTCAACAATAATCGACATTTTGACGGCCTTTATACTTTCGACGTCTGGATACCTCCACTTTCCTTTCAATCTATTGTTGAACGAGGTAAATATGACAAAGTTAACAGTTGTTGGTTTGGTTGTTAGTCTAGTTTGGTTGTTGGTGAAAATTGTGTAAAAGAAGATTGTCCTTGAGTTTAATCGCGTGCATGTATATTTGTCACATGTTTGAAAATTTAAAATATTTATATCAATTTACTCGTCGCTGTTTCTGGTCATGCATGTGTTTGAATAATTCACAAGTAATTTCAGTTTGCTGGATTAAGTAACTCCAAATACTCCCAACTCCAATCACCAATTGAGAATTGCTCTGCATTTAATTTTGTCTTCGTGTGTCTAAATGGATTCATGTAATATTTAAAGTTTTTTCTCATTCGTGTATACAGCCTAGTTGGTTTGGATCACCTGAAGCCTTGACCCATTAGTTGTTGTCGGTTTTGGTGACTTTAAGAGGAACTGACTGCCGGTGCTCATTTAAGATATCTACACATTTTATTGCAAAATGTATGTAAATACGTGGGACGATTTTGAGAAAGCTGCGGAAAGACTCTATTTGCAAGATCCTATCAAGGTATTTTGGACTAATTTATAATTTCATAAATTATTTGATGATAGAGAATATGTAATGATAATATATATATTTGAGCCAAGTTTGAAGTAACTATTTAAATCTGGAGTCGTGATTATGTCTTGCCAACGCATAAGTTTCAATCGGCTGTGTGAGATCTCTGACTAGTGAGACTACCGGCACCGGCGAGCGAGTTTCGAAGCCATATGTGATATCTACTTTTATGAATTCGATGATACGATTTGGACAAAAATGTCATTTAAGTCCAGTGGGGTTTTTAACTATGCACTGTTGACTGTGTATGTCACAATCGTAATGTATAAGATTGATTTGGTTGTGATCTTTACACTATTTAAAGCCAAACCGAAGTATAACAAACTAATATCAATGACTTGGTTCGTGGAGGTTTTATTCGAAATTTTATTTCAGCTTTCTTTTTTCCATTTGCATAAGAAATCACATCTCACTATATTGCAACTAATTTTTTCGAGTTTATTTTATATTTTCTAAATTTAGTAGTCACGAAGTAATGAAAGCTAATGGTAAATAACAATACGAAGTCAAGCTTGAAACACGGTAGAAAATGAGATGTATTACCGATACTGACTGTCAACCATAACGTGTAAAGTCAAGTATAAGTTAGTTTCGATTTATTCCACTGTTTTCAGCTTTCAGTAAATTATATTTTAAAGAGTTTCACTGCAAAGTTGATGCCCTCTTTTAAAATACCTAAATTAATTAGTTCTTACTTAATTAATTGTGATTTTGGCGAGGCAGTGTTGTTAATCGTATGTTTAATGTCGTGTTATTTGCCATTAGGGTTTTAATTGTCGCATTATTCTCTTTAATTTCCAGACTCGGTACTCATTAAGTTACAACCACAAGAATGGATACTTTAAAGTAAAAATGACCGACGACGTAACGGTAATAACCATTCATTAAATTATATTACGAAATGACAAAACATTAATGCAATAATTTTACTCCGACTTGACTCACTGTAAACCACTCCAGATGATTATTGATGGCATCGGGATCGGATCGGGTTTTGCTCATTTATATGTATGTGCTTCGTTAGTAGTAGAGCTAGGATTTCGGGTCGAAAGTTGTAAAAATATGAAACGAAATTGTATGTGGATTTCGGGTTGGAAGTTGTAAAAATATGAAACGAAAATGTATGTTCGAAAGCTTCCTGTAGATCTGTAAACTCCATGAAGTTTTAGTTTTCAAATATATTAGTAAGCCAATGCGATAAAGAGGATTCATACAATATTATATTCCAATTTTTGATGGTCACTGGTCACATTAGTTCACAAACATAAATGTAATCATGCTATGTATTAATACTTTTTTTTTAAATTGTTCTTAATCAGAAGTAACTATAGTTCAGCCAGGTAGGCTTTAGGCAACAAGTCATTAGTTCAACTAAATTCAAGTCTTCACTGTATATAATGTAGAAAAGTAATTAAATTAAGATTAATACAAAAATTGTAAATAGAAATAATTTACCTATTATTATGTTTATTTGTTTTTGATTTAGTGCCTTCAGTATAAGACAGAAGTATCTCAAGATGTCAAGAAGATGGAGAAATTTATAAATCACTTAATGAGACATATGGCATCTAAGGATCATTAATCAATGAAACCATTACTCGAGCCGAGTTTGCACGACATAACATTATTTTTAATTACGAATCGTGTTTCATAATAAAAAATGACAACATTAACATTTTGTAACTTGTGTTTACGCTTTATATAAAAAATGTTATTCATGCTTCACAATAAAAACACATTTGTTATATAAGTATCCGTTATAATAGTCTTTAAAATATAATTATTAAGTGTGAGCAGATCTCATGGAATATGAAAACAACGTGGATTAACAACCTTTACTGTGTTATTAAATTAAATTTATAGTAAATAGTCTATAAAGGTAGCCTAAAAAATATATCGTATTCATGAGATATAAATACTCTCGACAGGTCGTTTTGGAAGGACGAGCCTTTCAAAATTGATTAAAATAGAAACGGGTCCTAAACAATTACAAATATTATATAAGCTAGTTTTATAAAACACACATGGCGTATGGTATCTTTAGCTTCGTAAATTGCTTCGTAGAATACATCCATCCAGGGCGTACTAAAAACTCAGTGACTATTTCGTCCTCATTTTCATTGCTATGGGCAGTTTTTCTTGTTTTACACTGTCGATTAGTGAAGTCCTTCGAACTCACGTCGAAATAGTCGACTGTGCTCAGGTATTTGCTTAGTTTTTCGCCATAATTGTCTAGAGCACATTGCAGAAGTGGCATGAAGTTATTGTCTGGGCAGCCGTTGTGGTAGTTCTTTACATAAACTCGAATGAATCTCTGCAAATCAACGTAATCACAATTAGTTCATCGAATAGTTATATTTAATTTGCATCAAAATTAACATATTGTTTATGATTGCATGATATTATAAAAAATTCTTTGAATATCCTAGTTTCAGCACCGGCTTATTTCAATGCATGGCAAGCCCAAAATCTTAGCATACTAGCGTTTATAGTGACCACACACTATTGAAATTTACTATTATAGGCTGAACGAAAGTATAATTTAATGCAACAATGGATGTTATAAATCCCTTGTTATCAAACAGTAGTGTAGTATCCTTTAATACTTATGGGTTAATTTTTTACCAGAATTGCTTCTTCTAGATACGAATCAGATGGGTCCAATTTAATACGTGGTTTTTCAATTTCCGAGGAGTTTTGGTGTATCAGATGATGATTATTTGAGATCATGATTACATACTTCACCCAAATGTGCATCCGCTGAAGCCGTAAACCACGGGAATCATATCCGAGAGCAAGGTAAATGGCAGCACATATTCTAGATTTTATGCTAGGCGTGAGTTGGGCTAAGGTCAGTCGAGAACTACTTTCCAGAACTCCGATGATAAAATACGTAATCCATCTGATTAGCTCTAAATTAAAAGGCTGCTCGCTGAAATCTGCGATCTTTAAAAAAAACAAAGTCTTTAATTTAAAGAGTTACTAAAAAATTATATATTTCTAGAAAATCGCGCAAACAAGCTTGTAAACAAAATGGTACTTATTCACGTTTTTATAATATTGCTTCTGTTTCGGTTCCAAGATACATTTTGCTTTATCGACACAAGTTGGTGTATTACGAAAAATTTTCGTGTGTCCTTAATATTCACTCAACAAAATGTAAACGGAAGTCATTTATTCGTATTACTTATTGTTACAATAGAATCAAAAGTACTAGTAGTACGAAGGTAGGAAAATGAGTTTGGGTATTTTGTGCTGAATAGAACTTACCTTAAGTATTGATTTTGTAACACACGCTTGCAGTTTACAAGGCACAGGTGAAATAAGCATGTCTATTAGAATTGCCAACATTGGTTTGAGCTGCCAAAAACATCAAAATATCGAATAAAATTAAATCGTAATGATTAATTTTACAGTCGTGTGTAAAAATTTATTTATATAAAAAAAGGAATTAAATTAAAGGTTCAGGACGGCAAAGAACCCAACAAAGCCATCTATCTATAATCTAGCTATAATTTATTTTCAATTTTCGTGTAAGGTACCTTACGTTTTAGACAAATCTTATTCAAAAATAAATAGTACTGCTTTGTAAATAGTTAAGATACAGAATTTATGATACAGTGACTATGATATGTATTCGAATATCGAACCTGCACACAAAACAATAGCATTAATGCTTAAAATTAAGATCCTTACGTATTTTGGAATTCTATTTAAAAAAAATATATTAGGTTATATTATTCCTAAATGCAACGGTTCTTATTAAAATTTTATCTGAGATTGTTTCTCACTCTTTGGGCCGCCAACCTTCAATATCCTACTAGACTAGATGTTTAAAAAATTTCGAAGAAACTGAAATATACAACTGAAACTGAATATAATAATTGTCGTGAGTAATAAAACATTTTAAATAATTAGGAATTTATAAAGCCTTGCTCCAAGTATAATTTCGGTTGAAATATACTATTTTGACTGAATCGAAGATAAAGAATACAAAAAATTTTTATAATTTGTGATCAAAACCAAATATGTTGCACAACAAACTGCTAGAATTTCTGGGAAATTAAAAATTTACATGTAAATCAAACTAAGAAAATTACAATTTAGCTTCAAAAATGTAGGCTCACATCTAAAAACTGAAGCTGGCTGATATCAACTACAGACTACAAAAAAAAACGTGAACAAAAATACAAATATTGATAACTAAACAACATGTCAACTTTATTCAGAAGAGCTTAACCTACAAATACGATACCCTGTAAAATACTTACGTGGAAAACTTTTGGATGTATGGGGCACGATAATGTTGTATCTATAAATGATGTTATTCTTCTCAATTGCTTACTCCCCACGTAGTTGTATTTTCCCCCCATAAAATTATGAAAGAATTCACAAACTATATGTAAAATTGGGAAAACACCATTTTGCGCAATGTCTTTTAACAGAACTTGGAAATCGTCTGGAATGGGTATATCTTCTTCATCCTCCTCATCTATGTAATAACTGTACGATATTTTTTCAAAGGTTTCATATGATTTTTCTTTATCAAAGAAAGCAACGAGAAAATTTTGTAAATATATTCCCCATTCAGCAGGTAAATAGCCACTGGAAGCCACGTCACGATCTTCTTCTGGACCGTCGTCCTCTTCTTCGTTGTCTCTATCATCTGTTTCTGTACTTTCCGCTTCTTCTCCATTCATATGTTCTTCGTAATTATTATTCCTACTCGAATTCGTGTTGTCCTCCTCCTGATACTCAATCTCCGAGTATTCAGTCCCATTATTCGATGCAGAAGATTCGGACTCTGGATTCTCTGTATGCTGATCTACAACGTCAGTTACTTCTGTTAGTTCTGTTATTTCGTCCAAGTCATTAACTGAGCCTGGAGGAGTTACTTCGTCAGCATGTGTCACTCCAATAAACTCTTCACCTTTGAAAATGTTGAGTAGGATTTTGTTTTTGTCTACCTCAATGCAACTTTCGGAATGAACCTCAAAGTTATCTATTTCTTCAAGATCCTCCATTTGAGTGGCTTCGTCATCTTCGTCAGAAGGTGTACTAACTGGAATTAAAACTTCATTTGCACCAGAATCATCAGGACTGACAGAATCATTACTCATGGTATCTTCACTAAAAATTTGATCACCGAGAACATCTTGATGGCGTAGAAAATCTCCTCTAGTATAACTGTCACGTTCCATTTGTAGAGAGCGAGGTGATAGATCTTTATGGATTTTTGATTGCTTTGATGCGTAATTATTTTTACGAGAATTAGAATAGCTACTAATTTCCTTCTTCAATACTGCTCCTCCATTCGTCCGCTGAGTATGAGACCTTGCAGAAGCAGCGTCGGTAGACTGATCTAAATCATTAATAGCAGAACAAAAAACAATCACCTCAATCATACAATTGTTACTTCCCATTCGATGAAGAATTGTTTAAAAAAGCATACACTTACTTGTTCCATGCTGCAAAATATCGCTCTCAGTTTTCATCATTCCGTTTTGTTCGAATAATATAGAATCATTTTCGATTTCCATTGGTTCAAACTTGACTGCCATACTATCATCAACTAAATCAATCTGTTTGTTAGAAACTCCGGAATCTTCAACATGGCCAAGTTCATCGAGGCTCTCAGTCTCAATTTTAAATTTTTTGGCTACGTTAACGAACGAAAAAATCACATCACTTTCTTCAATCTCGCTACGTTCTTTTTTATTGTAAAATGATTTTGCTTCAGCACCAAATAGTTGGGACGTTTCCCCATTGTGAGAGCTTACATTAGTATTACTTAACGAATTAACCCTATCCACATTTTGAAAACTTATATGAGATGAAAATTCGTCGTTAACTTTGCATTTAAGGTCCACATTTGAACTAGCAGTGGGAAATGGAAACAATAAGTCTGGAGCTGTATTTGAGGATAGACGAGGAGGCAGTCTTGAAACACAATTTAAATTAGGGTCATTGTTACGTTTGCTAGTTTTATTTTTATAAGTTTTGCAGTCTTGAGGCGAACCTTGATTAAAACTTAAATCCTTTAGTAACTGGCTAAAATCAGGGAACAGTCTATCTTCTTCAAAGTCTTGGCTCAATTTGTCGTGATAATTAGCGTAATGGGATATCAAAACTGGATCCACTGAAGTATCTACTCTAATTTCATTAATACTTGGTTTATTTATTGTTGAATGAAGCTCAATATCTGGACCTTCATACTCAATACAAACGTCACCAACGTCTAAATATTCAGGTAACTTTTGCGTGAAACCAAATCCCAAAGAAAAGGATGAGTCTAATATTTTTTCAGCTTTTGTAAAATCTGAAACTCGTACTCCTTTGGATTTACTGTGTCGACTGAATTGATACGCCAACTGAAATTCAATTAGAAACCCCACACATTAAACATAATGTCAGATTTCGACATCGGCGTGTACTTCGGTATCACGCAAATCTTGTTAGAAATGCATAATCGTCAAAATTTTGAACCAATGACATATGACATAATATATATATATGACTGCAATATATGTAATAGTAACACAATCACACTAACTAACCAAGGTAAGGTGCCGAAGTTTATTTATTGCTGACTGACTAATTACAGCAGCTGACTCGTCGTCCAACTCCACGCCAACTGTTTCTGCCATGACTTGTACGGATTTAATAGGGAGGCTAATTGTAAGTATTAAAATAAATAAATTAGTAATTTTTACAGGTAGTGATGAGATTGTGTTGAATTGTCAATATCAATTCAAGCTACAAAATAAATTTCAAAAATGTCAATAAGTTGTAACTTTTGAATTTTCAGTGTCATTAAACGAAAGAAGTATACGATATACAAAGAAACATATTATTTTTAAAAATACTACTTACAATACATTAGTGTCCAAAATGAGACTATTTTGACTCGAATCGGAGCTACTTGAATTACAACTAGGGCAAGGACTACCGCCGGAACTTCTTGGGGATTCTGGGGAACCAGCTCCAGAGTAGGACCCTCTCTCTGATTCCGAATTTTCTTCTTGTTCTTCATAATTTGTCTGAAGTTCTTCTAAATTCATTCTGTGAGATTTCGTTACTGTTTAAAATTTGTCAATTATTTAAAAATTACTGAACTTCAATTAAAAAGTCGACGTCCTTGACGCTTAGCTTAGCTTGCAAAATAATATGAACTTTAGAACTATTCACTATACGCTTTAGCTTTAGGCTTCTTATATTAACACTTGAATTGTTATTGCGGATGCTGTACTTGTAGTGTGTAGTGTGTAGTACCCTTTAAAATCAAATCTTTGTATCTGAAATTAAGAGGGAAAGGGGAGGATTTGAATTTCCTAGTATCTCGAACAAACAAAAGGGTACGCGCCCAACACTTACATTGAAATTCGATCTTGCACAAAAATTTAGGATCTTACTATTAAACCGCTGTTAAGTACTTTTAGTTTAAGCCGCATAGTTTCGTAAGTATGAAATAATTTGACCCCACATACTGAAGTAGAACAGTAGAAGAGTATGCATACCATCAATTATAATAAATAAACAAATCAATCAATAATTCTGTATACGTAACTGAAATTACTCCTTCGTGTGTCCGAAGTCCGAATATTGTTATCATTTTGTTTAATTTGTTTACAATATTGCTTGTGAATGTTCTCATTTTGAGCTGAGGTAGGGAATTTTGAGCAATTTACATTATTTACAATTCCTGTAATATATCGTAGGAAAACATGGTTAGGTAATTGTTCACAATTCATCAATTGTGACAAAAGAAATTGTATCAACAGCTAGCAGTTCTGTTGTTGTGAAATCCTGTACAACAAAAAGCTGTCCGGTAGAATCTACCAGGAATCGAAATATTATTATTACTACTACTACCAAACAATGTAGGCAAAACACAGGGTTATTTCGATAAGTAATGCTCAAATAACAAGTAATAAGGCCCTGTCGGTTAGTATTACCCCTGTCGGTAAGTCATGCCCAGTTTGGAAAGAGACGCCCCGATAGTTCAAATGCGCCTCGGACGTTGCAAAACATTGTGAAATACTGAAAAATCGCCAGTGAAGAATCAAAATGTCCAATATCAGATTTTACGTAGTTTCAAAATGACCCATATCCAATTTATTCTAGAATCAAAATGGACATCAAAAAAATTAAAACAATCTTATTTAGTGGTAATTTCATTATGTTGCATGCTTTACAATTATGAAGTAAACCACCAAATCAGATTTATTTTTGATTTTTTGATACGGGTAGTTTTGTTTCTTGGATATATATCTTGGACATGGATCACTTTTACTTCAGCTGAATACGGGTATGGGCCATTTTGATACTTCACAATAATGTTACAATCCTCGAGGGGTATCTAATAATGAAAAATTAGCAGTAACATTATTCTAGCAATACTGTTATGTGTGTTGTATTCATGAGCAACTAAAGGCTCTTGGTCTAAAATTGAACTTAAAATCCAATTTTTTACCAGTTGTTAAAAATTGGTACATCACTTACCAACAGGGGAATTATACTTATTGTTTCGGGCATCACCTATATACCGCCCGTAGCATTACTTATCGAACAACATCCCAATTTTATTAACTCATGAAACATTTATGCACAGTACTTATCTTTATCTAAAACTTCTAGCAGAAACTAGAGAATTGCTTGGGGTCGTCCAAAATCTTTTTCGTTTTAGGTATAGGTAGTTTTCGTACCAGAAGCCATTTTTGTCCTATTAATGTTATTAGTTTACAGGGTTTTAGCTTCTTTCAAGATTGACGCCGCGAAGGCCATTTCAACTATGGTCTATTGCGGACTCGCCCTAAAAATTTCTTATCAAGGTTAGTCTGTGTGGATGTTCGTCCTTATATGGTCTTTAATTCCTTGCATGTGACAATTTAATTTTTCGGTCTCACATCGGGATCGTAAATAAGCAACCACGATCCAAAAAACAATAAATAAACTCGACACTGTTTGTGTGAACAGTATTCCCAAATAGTTACTAAAAGTTACAAAATATTTATAAAGGCATTTGTATAATATTTTGGTACCTTTATATTATCAGTTACAGCTAGAAAAATTCTCATTTTAAATATAGCTATGCCTGTATACGTTATAAATTGCTCATGTCTTTTTCTGAAGATGAAAGTGGATTAATTTATCATACTTGTATTGTTTTGAAATTTGAAGTTGCAAAAATGCTAACATTATGACAGTATAAACTTTAATAAATTTGGATTTTTTGGATTGTGCTATAATAATCATATATTATGACTTACAACATAATATCTCTCGTCTTTGCCTATTCCAATTTTTATGTCTATTACGCATACAATGTCAACCGTCAAATGAAATTCAAATCAGTGAAATGTGAGGTATAATTATGTGTGTGTGTGTGTGCTTGGAAATAAAACTATATTATGCTTCGCAACAAGCAACACTTTGTGATTGATTAAGGAAACCATAATTTATGACTGACACGTCGTGAGATATGATGTTGACGCTGGGTGCAAAGGGGATCACGGGAGGTGAACTCGCTCTGATGGTCATGGTCCTCGTAGAAGTAGAGAAGAAATCTACAACATATACAAACGCACAGTGAATGATGATCTGAAATCTCATCTCTTCGTCTTCGGGTTAAAGTAATGGGAGGTATTTCTGCATTATCAATATGTAATATATGCATAAAATGTGGACTACAGCGCATAGCGCAGTCAGTCTAAAAATCCCAAGTGCAGTGAAAGGTAAGATATTATATGATAAGGATAAATAGTTGTCCCGA
>JAQFZE010002944.1:0-13500 GCA_034695245.1 Dicyrtomina saundersi | reverse complement strand
GCCTCTGCCAAAATTATATTATGTAGCGAGTAGCTACAAACTTAATGATTAAAAACAAACAATCATTATTTTATTTCAATTTTATTTTTTTCTCATCCCTTTAGGGTTAACCCATTAATTATGTAATAAAATAAATTCAATGAAGCGTATCTTTTTTCATTTTTTTAACATGTTATAAACGGATATCCTTAACATTTAAATGTCTCAATTTCCTCAAAAAACTTATAGACGTAATATGTGAACTGCCGCTAGGCTGTAAATCCCGTTACTCATCCCGCTCCGATAAATAAAATATTTTATGAGTAAGAAAATGAAAATCATTATGGATTAAAATTTTATTGAGACGACAGGTGAAAACTACGGTAGATTTTTATTTTGATTATTTGACTTGATAGCTATATAATAGCAATACATACGCGGGTATTTTATGATTCGAATGGGAAAATTCAACTTTATTTGAGTCAAAGAAGGTATTGTATCGAATAAAAAATGAATAGTGTTGGAAGGAAGACGAGTAAGGTGACTAAAAAGAAAGTCATCGTTGGTAAGAAACTAATAGGCGGTCAGACAAAAAAAGAAAATGAAAAGAAAAGAAATGCGGTTTTGAAGAAAAAGAACGTCCCCCCAAAAAAGAAAGCTCCGAGGTTACAATATTTTTTTAAAATACTAAAAATAAAAACAAATGTACACTAAATGATAAAAACAGCGCTTTATTAAATGAATCATTCGAATCCCAAGTCCATTCATTTTTTAAAAGTAACCTGGCACAAGTCCATGTTAGTTTTCTAAAACCAAGAAAATAGATAGGAGGTGTCCATCAATGACGTATATATTTAGGGGGGAGAGGGGAAAAATGTAATATGTAAACTTACGAGGAAATAGTTACAACCTATAAATCCAAATTTCCACTTCGTATTTTTTTGACGATGCTTAACCATGCGCCTAATAAAATACGAGCAACTTTAAATAGTTTCGCAGCAGCTATTGTTTTGGTAATTTGTGAAAAATGAAGATAATCAATTCTGCTTCTAGTGCAATGTGGAGATAGTCAGATTTGATATTTTGCCAACGATATATGGAATAAAGTTAATTCATATATGAATATAAGGGTAAACGGATTTTTCCTACCCGGATTTTTCCTACCCAAGACCAAACCTAGGGCTTTTCCTAGCCGAGACTATTACTTATGTAGAAATAAAACAGAAACACAACTATTTATAAGTTTGCCGTAAATTAACTCTAGGTTATAATAAAATGCGAAAGTATCAGGCATATCTTTGCGCAAGGTGTAGTTTCTTTTTTGTACTTGGGTAGGAAAAAAAGTCCTAGGTTTGGTCGTGGGTATGAAAAATCCGCTTAGAAACCAAATGTGTAGGTAAAGTCCAGGTAGGAAAAATCGTACAACTGAATATGACGGAGCGCAGGAACAGTAAAATGCAAAATAATACATTTCATTACGGTGTCTATTTAATTAGCACGGTCAAAATGTTATCAATAAATCTTTTAGCAAGCAAAGATGCCCACTCGAAATAAGTTCTTAAGTCAATCTTACTTTTCTAACATGCTCTTTTCAAAAAAAATACGAGGTAGAAATTATGGTTGTGGTTACCCTCGGGGAGGGAAGGTGTTACAAAATTTCCCAGTTTACTAAACTGCAATGATAAACGAACCCCTAATTGCGTTAATGCTATTCATTTACATGCTTTTACCAAACTGACATGGGCTTGTGTCACGTTACTTTCAAGCAATAAATGGACTTGGGTCAAATTGATTTTAAGTTTGGACTGGACTTAGGCCATGTTGCCTTTTCACCAGCGATATGCTTACATGTACTGATGTAAGATACTGTGTAACTTATCGGTATACTGACATTCCCCTTCCCCCCCCCCCGCCCCCCTCCTAAATTAAATTCGGCATCAATAAATCTCGCAACCCATAGGGTTGCTAGCTGCTAGTTTAATTTAATACGTGCAGTACAGGCCAGCATACCCCTTCACAGGAATCACCACTACGCCTTGTTCACCCTACTCCTCTCTCAGTTTTTTACTATTTACATTTTTTACAGTATCAATCGATGGGCCTCCATTCAAGGAGCTTATTCTTTTAACAATATTATTGAAATGTTGTGTTTTTCACATTTTGTGACCGATTTAAACTTTTTGCTCGGACCCAATCAGGGTCTTGCAATTCAAATTTTCAAATATTCGGCAATCCTGATTGGCACAGAGCAAGATAATAAATTATTTATTCCATTTTCAACTTATTTTAAACTTGTAAGAGTTTAAAAACTGATGCTAACATTTTTGGACAGAGAAAAAAGTTGAGCTAAACAAAGCATTATTATTAATAATACAATTATTCATAATAATAATTTAATAAAATAAATATTATAATAATCTCTGCCGAGAAATTTTTAATACTAATTTTTTAAGTTTAATTTAGCAATGCATTTGATCTACATAGTAAGTATGCCCACACCACGCCTAACGTGGCTGTTACAGCCACTACAGTTCACTATACCATAAATAATTAGTTTAACAAAGTAAATAAAGGGTGCTAAGACCCGTCCTACGAACGGTATGTACATAAACTCAAAATTGTATAATGAGAACCTAAAAATTAACTATGAACACACTACACCAACACGACTATACCTATGAATATGTTAGTCTAACGTGTTGACGCTAGCAATTCACCAAGTGTCGTCTTAGGCAATCTATATATTAAAGACGTGCAGTATTACAGAATATAGGCTTCACTGTTTAATGTCACTATAAAAGTTAATAAGATTATGTTGTACTCCTCAGACAGTTTTTAAAGTTATGCCTTGATTGGCGTATCATTACATAGGTCATAGAAATTTCCATTGCATCGGTCTTCAAACGACTAAATAATGTGACGTTTTGACTCCTTTTTTCACGTTTTACACATTTCGTTTTTTAGCCAATTATTGCATGATATTCGAATTTTTAAAATTTGAACCATCACGATTGGTTAATAGCTATATGAGTAATTTATTTTACAGAACCACAAGTGGGCAAACCGATGTCCAACCTTCAGCGGCAGTCGACCACATAAAAAATAAATTACTTTTTTTTTCAAGATTACCCTTAAATCAAACCCAATAATACCTACCATATTTAATTAAGCCATGACATTCCTTTGCTAAGGGTATAACATGGTAGAAGTAGTGAATATATTTATTGAAGTTTACTAAAATAATAACGGTTTTAGAAAAACTTTAATTAGGTTGCCACTAACCATAAAACAAGGTTGCTTCTCAATTTAAAATAATGTTTTAGGTCTACAGCAATAACCTTTTCTCCTGTTCTTTCTCCATCTCACGTAATATTCTATACAAGAGTCAGTCTAATATCATGATGCTAGCAACCCATCGGGTTGCCTAACTGCTAGTGTCTCTATTTAATCCTTGCATAATAGGGCCCCATAGGCATCACTGAAATTCCCACGGCATCATGCTTAACGATACTCCTCCTTCAATTATTTGACACTTTTTAGGTATCAATGGATAGGTATTTAAAAGGAGACGGCAGTCTATCTTATAATATAAAAGCTCAATTGACCTCTTTTTTGAAGCTAAAAAGACACTAAAATCTTGACTCGCATTGTTTGATTTGGTTTTGACTAAGACTATGGCAACAGTTCAAGACCGAGTGGTGAGTGAAAGTGATAATAAGAAATATTTCACTTCCATCCAAATCATTGTTGACTATGCATGGTGAAGCAATATTGCATACGAAATCACCGAAGTATCGTAGCAGTTAAAAATAATTAAAAAAATTAAAGTTGAGAGACAAAAAATAAATTTAACAAAAGTTTAGTTTTAGATTATTAGGGAAACAAAAAGTTCTATAATTTTTTAATAATAAGAAAAATATTATTTTAAGTTGAGAATTAAAAATAATTATTAAAGTTGAGAAACAAAAATCATTTTTTAGAATCAACAACTTTTAAGTTGAGAATGATCGACGCTATAGTAACTGTCTCAGTTGTGTGAGGGTGACACTGCGATGACGGGTGTCAACATCGAGCTCCTCGCGTCTTGGCTCGAGTTGACACTTGCCATCTCAGTGCCATATGCATTCCCGCCGATTCATTGGACTCGGTCCCAGTGTGGCTTGGCATCTTTTGGGCTGAGTACAACCAGATTAAATGAGACTGAAGACAGTCGGAGATTGGGAGCTTAACCTACCTGTACCACAACATTCATTCATTCAACCCTCCATACATTCATACTCGTATACATACGTAATTAGGTAGTTCCACAGGTGCGGTGGACAGTTCTTTCTTTTTTTCGTGTTTTGCTTTTCTTTACAAAAATAAGAAAATCCTCTCACTTACTTACCAGCTGCACACCCCCAATTCTATCAACAATACTAAAATTTGACGTCAAAATATTTAGTGCCTGTCGTCAATTGAATCATTGAATTTACAAAAGGTATGTAATACTGGCAATATATTTTGTTTTGGTTATGTTGTTTTTGTGGTTCCCTTTATTGGCGATGGCCAGTAGCAACCTACAGACAGTTGATTTATTTTCATTTAATTGAAACGTTCGCACATTCATAAAGTAAATCCTTTTTTTTTGTATTTTGTATAATAGTTTACAATTTACTATATATATTTAAAATTAAGAATTTAGGAAATAAATTCCTCGTATTTCCATTTTTACCAATTCACACGCAGCTCTACAAGAATTTAGTCTCCATCCCCTTGATATTCTTTGATTCTATTTAATATTTCTGGCTGTTAGTTCACGAAGTACTAATTTAATTTTTTTTACAGTTCACGTTTACAGTTTGTTCAATATCCTCATTTTGGTTGTTGGCCAGTTCATTAAAAAAGTAATAATTATTTAGTCTTGAGTAGTATACGGTACGGAAAGACGTTATTTATTATTATCGAATGTCAAGGAGTACTGCGTGACGCAGATAAAAGTCAAGTTTATACGTTTGTCTCAAGCTGCTGTCAAAAGATTATATAGAAAATATTAAATTCCAATTTCAGTCGTAAAGTATCAGATAGAGTGTGCATTCTGCTAATCGGGTTCTGTAATTATTTGAAACAAGAAACAAAGGTCCCAAAATACATTTTTTTGTCATTTTTTTTGATTTTATTTTGTGTAATTACATAGTGACTAAATATGGTGGAGTGGCGGTCGTATAACGCCCGTTTATTATTTATTTTTTTCTATTATTACTGACAGTGTATTGGTAGACAGTGAATGCATATGGGAAGGAAATAGAAATAAAAGGATTAAATTTTGAACGACGTCGGAATTATAGGTAGGTACATAATAAGGGCTCCATTGTTTTTGTACTCCACAATGAGCCTGAGCTGAATTAAATTAAATGGCGGCCGAAGATTTTCAGCTAATTAGCGTATGCTAGGTTTTAGTTATTGGAGATTATGAAGTAGAAGTACTTATTAAAATAGGGAGCAGAGAAGTCGAGCAGGGTATTTAAATTTTAATTAGGTAAATGGGGTTGTAGTTACTTTTTGTTTCATACAAACAAAATAACAATAACACTGTGCCACCCAATATCTATACTTACTACCACTACCATACCACTACCATACCATACCATGACTACACACTGAATGTATTGTTTTAAACCTCATGTTGTGTAAAAAGAAGTGTCATGTGAAATACACAAGGGCCAGTCTTAAGGGTTGTTCAAATAAAAGTTCTGGAATTACAAACAGTAACAGTGCTAGTTACGTAAACGTATTAATTATTATCAATTCACAGTTTCGATTTGAGTTCTGTGGTTTTAAAGTTCTTGTGTAACATTAAGTCATTTAAGTAAATACTACCAACACCAACTATATGTAGTCTTTGGTTTAGATGTGATGTACTGATGAGTAGAATCTAATATAATTATACTTGAAGTTTATTAATAGTATTAATTAATTGACTAATACGGTTCACAGCAAATGTATTATTACAGAAAAACAAAAAAAAATAGATAGGAGTTGCTCAATTTAAGTTTAAATGTTATACTTATATTTTCAGATCGAATATTGTATCGAGTGGCTTTGGATGTTTATTATTATCATATTCAAGAGAAAAAAATCTCTGTGTTGAAGTTCAAACCTCCAAAAATTTTACAGTGGAGGATTCTCAGAACTTTTCATAGGCCTACAGTTCAGTTCTGTGCTTGTGTGTTGACTAGTGCAATATAACTGATAAGATTATTTTTATGGTTTTTCCCTGCCTTGTCATTTGTGTTTGCGTTTGAGAAAGAAATGTGCCCAAGCAATACACTATTGAATTATTTAATTGTGAGTGCCTAGTATCAAAGTACCGTTACCCACTTCAGTTATTTGCCCCCGATATACCCCCCCCCCCCCGCCACTATTCATCCCCGCCCCTTCTGTAGCACCTCGTGCACCCTGCTTAGATTGCTAAGGGGTTTGCAAATAAATTTAAATTCAACATTTTTGAACTAAAACAATATAAATCAAAACCAGTTGAGAGAGTGGGAGGCCCGTCTTAATACCGCCGAGCAAGCAGCAGCTGTAAGCGAAACGGATCTAGTAAGGCGGTTGCAAGAGGCTGCTGCACGCAAACAAACCCTGACGGTCTTACAGAATGCGCTCGCTGCACAACAGGATGACGTGATAAGACGAGAAGCTGTGGCAAGGTCAGACATTGAGCGCGCACAAGACGATACAGTCCAGCTGGCACACGAACGAAGAAATTTGAGAGCGTCTCAACGAAATCTTGATCCGACCCAGACACTATAGAATTTCCTTGCCTCTATTACCCCTTTTACCCCAAATACGCCAGCAGCACAGTGGATCACGCAAATGCAGAGGCATCGCAAGACCTTTACAATTGACAAAGAAAGACTGGTCACAAATCTAGACAAGGTTTTTGCACTATCGACGTCCTCAACGGTAAAGGTATGGTTTGTAGGGCATTGGGCTAAACTAGCAGCACAACTTGCAGTAGCGGACGAAGGAACTAATTATGCTACCCTACTTGAACAATTTAACACAGCTCTGCGCGACTTTTTCACTGATGATGTGCGTATTGAAGCAGCTTCTGCAGAAAAAAGTAGATTTCAGTTCGATCCGACTACGATGACGGGGCTGTTCTACATTGCGAAAATGAGCGAGCTTATTTTCAGGATAAACCCTAGCACTACTAGTGGGCAGTTGATGCGGGACCTACGCTCAGGGCTTCTTCATCATATTCGGCAGGGTACCGATTTTGTGACCTACAAGAACGAGAACGAGCTGGCTCAAGCTTTAGAGCGCTATACATCGCGCGCACTTAGTAAACAGGGAGAAGCTTGAAGCGGTACTTCTGGTAGCACCTCAACAGCATCAAAACTACTGTCAACAGCACCACAGCAAAGCCCACAAATTTGGGGATTAACAGTTGAAGAATCTGTTCTTTTTAACAAACTCCGGCGAAAATGTCAATGCAATTATTGTAATTTCACGGGTCACGAGGAAAAAGAACGGAAAGCACGAAATGCAATGAATCAGGCCCACGAGCAGCAAGCAACAGGACAGCAAGGCGTGGGTGGCACTCAAACTAATAATGAAATCCAACCCCAATACGTCGCTAGACCCGACTATAATTGTGGCTACAACAACAGTCGTGGCTACCGCGGAGGGGGGAACGGGCCTAACAGGGGCTATCAGAATAATTACCCGAACAATTATGCCACGCAACGATACTGGAGGGACCAACCAATAGCTCCACAACCACAGCAACTAGTCCAACAACCACAACAACTAGTTCAGCAACCACAGCAGCTAATAGAACAGCATGCTCAAACCCCTGTAGGGCAGCTACAACAGCAAATTTAAAGGCAGTTGCAGATCCAGCCACAAGTACATCAGCAGTTTGAATTTATCCCGGATCCACAGGCTGCCAATTTCCAACTACAAAATCAGTCGGAAAACTAGATTGTCTGAGAACTTTGCGGACCTCTCAGACATCGTCTCCTCGTATATCCTACAATGCAAATATTAACATCCCGTCAAATTATAAAAGCGCTGCGCGTATGTTCCCACCGTGTATGTATGACGAAATCAAACACGTTCACACTCCTACAGGAATTTTTGTGGAACCGTTAGCGATATTTGGTTACAACCAGATAGCTTCCCCTGATATTACTTCTCATCTTCCGTGTGCTAATAATAATTATAATAATGTGTGTGCTAAGTTGTTACAATGCTAATTTAATTCCTTATAATAACTTAAAAAATAGTGCAAGTGCTGCAAACAGTGATACCAGTGCTTTAGTTCTAATAAACAAAACTTCTAGTGATAATAATAATTTTTTGTCTCCCAAAAGCCCCCGTACCTCCGACCCAAACTACAAAGATAATGAATACCTACTGTCCCCAAGCTACAGTTACAAACTTCCCGCCCCCCCTACGTTTGCCCCCGTTACCAAAGGAAATTATCTTGAACTAGAACGCCCCGAACGAAAGCAAGTCACAGTATCGGCTCGACGCCATCTCGTGTCTCACTCACTAATTTTTCCTTTACTCCTAAACCAAGCAAAAAAGACCTCGTCTACCATTGGCAATGCGAGTTCAGGCGACGTTGCGGATCTCCAATCCCTAGACGGCGAATCAATCTATCACTGCGACGAGATGCGTATTTCTATGCAAATTCTTGGACGCCCGATGGCTATTCAAGCGCTTATAATTACTGGATCGACCCGGAGCACGGTGTCTGACAGGTATGCTTTGTTTCTACGGCAAACTACTCCAGAAACAATCGCAATTGACACGATTTCCACAGTCTTTGCAACGTTGTCCGCCCAATCGGATTCCAGAATTGCTATTACTCGGGAGGCTACTATCACATGTATAACTGACAATCTACAATTTACTCATACCTTCGCAATTCTTCCAAATGCCAGTTCCCGACTGGTACTTGGAATAGTTATTATCCCGAAGTATTGGAAAACAATTGACTTTGACCGTCGTCAGTGTATCCCCAGACACCCGGTTTCCGTACAACCAATAGTGTATTCGAACTAATCTAACAACATCATAGAGGATCAAGGGTCCGGAAACAAAGATGACTTAGAGTTAAGTGTGGGTTCAGGCTCTGCTGGTACTTCCGGTTCCGTGCGCTTGTCTCCAACTAGATTCGGCAGAACAAGACGAAGAGCCCCCAGAAGTCCCAAGGCGGTTGGGTCCACTAAGCCACCAGCAACAGCCTCAGCCCACGATTTAGCATTCAGTGTATTAGATAGTTCTGTGAGTATGGAGGGTGAATCTAACAGTCAATCTAGTAGAGGAAATAGTATTTCATTACAACGCGTGCACACGCGCCAGCCGTTTGAAAATCCGGCCATGTCGTTCAGACGTGTCACGGTTTACGCTCGTAACAACAGGGTAAACGTTGATGTAGTTTTTGCTCCAAACAAGAAAGGAGAGAAAGATGTGCAGTTTGGCAATGCAGTGATTTCCATGGTCAATGGACGTGGGGTAACGTTTGTCGCCAATTTTACAAAAGCACCTGTGTTTTTGCCTCGCCTGCGACATTTTGGCAATATCGAAGAATTTACGGAACCGGACAAATACATTGCACCCATACGCCCCAAAATCACAGAGGAGCAGTGGGAGCAATTTAAATTTGGTAATAATCTTACTCCTGAGCAAATTACGCGTGTTAAGGAGATAATAGCTAGATATCGCCCGGCCTTTGCTTTTTCCGACAAGGAAATAGGAAGGGTCTCTGGGGTAGAGTGTACAATTGACACTGGAAACAACCCACCGGTGGCGCGGCGACTATACACTTTAGCCCCAATAGAACGCGAGATCAACACATACGAAATCCAAAAGAAACTGGCGCTTGGGCTAATAAAGCCGTTATAGCCCGTACGCAGCACCCTGTTTCCTCGTGGACAAGAAGAAAGGCAACCCAGCAGCGGGTAAAAGGATGGTAATAGATTATCGGGCCTGTAATAAGACAATTACCAAAATTCAATATCCAATGCTTGGCGTCCAGGATGTCCTGGATCGATTAGAAGGCAGCTGTTTTTTCACAAGTCTCGATGCAATGAGCGGATTTGATCAAATTCCACTTCATCCGGCCTCAATGGAGAAATTGGCTTTAGTGGTGAGCCATATTGGGCAATTCATGCCGCTTTGGATACCGATGGGAGCAGTTAACAGTCCCAGTCAGTTCCAAAACACGATAGACAACATCCTGGGTTCTCTGCGATGGACTGTGTGCCTTGCGTACCTCGACGACCTGTTAGTATACGCTAGGGATTTTGAATTACATCTGATAAATTTGGAACTTATTCTCGAGAAGTGCACCAGCAGAGGACTCACGTTTAAACCCTCTAAGTGCCATTTTGGGTTTGAGAAAGGAACGGGGTGCGAGTGGACGATAGCAAAACAAAAGTGATTGCTGAATGAAGCCCTCCAACAACGGTGAAGGAGGTTCGATCTTTCATGGGAGTCACCAATTATTTCTGTAGATTTATACGGCATTTAGCTGTAATCGCAAAACATTTCAACAATTTGCTGAAGGACAACGTTCCCTTTAAATGGTCACACGAATGTCAGCACAGTTTTGAGACTTTGAAAACTAAATTAATTACTGCCCCCGTGTTAGTGTTTCCCCTTAGACTCTTTTAGTAAACTTAAAAGTACCAAATATCCGTCACATAAATAGTTTTATGATGAGCTAAAACAACAGTATGTCAGGTAAATATAGAAAATAAAAATCTATACATTTATTTAAAAGCTAAACTTGAAGCAAATAGACAACAATATACATTTGAAGACTCAATAACAATGTATTTAACATGTGAGTTTTCATTATAAGCTAATGTTTTTATATCATTTTGAGATTTAACAATACAACATTATGAACTAGATTATGGTTATTGTATCACAACACCTTCATTACTTATAAAATACTATAATACAAATAACCATAGTTAAATTTAAAATAGCACCAGATATGCTTATTAGGTTAACAGAACGAATAAAAGGTGGTTGATTGAGAATAGTAAATAAAAATATAAACAATAAAAATAAATATATGTCTTAGTATTTTTCTAACACAAAATGTTTATATCTAGTACCATTTGATGCTTATTATTTATATAGTATTGCTGTGTCGTTCAAAATACCTCTTAATAGGTTCAAATGATGCAAATCTGATTTAATTTTTGATTAACCTATTTTGACTACCTGTAGAGTTATCAAATTATTCAAAATCAGATACTGTATGTTCTACGTATACATTTCACGAAATTCAGACAAATTAGTATGGCTTATTATGTATACAAATTAAGTAACATATAAGTAATAGTGCAGATAATTTTAAAAATGTCTGCGTAGTACTTAATGCCTTTAACTTGCATGTAAGCTTTCAATAAAATGAATTTAACATTTTAAAATAAATAATGTCAAAATTAGAATATATTAGAAAACTAAAAATAATAAATCTACAAATTGCTTGAATTTACTACATTAAATACAAATTTATTTAGTTTTAATTAGCAATTTAGCTATTTAAACGTTTTAATTAAAAAAAACATGAACTTGCGTTTGGATGCTTTAAAAATTTGCCCTTAGTTTTGTGATTATGGCTATGCTTGTAAAAATACTAGATTTTGAGAACAAATTAACTAGACCTCGTGGTCTAATTTAAACTTTGATTAGAGAAACTAATAATCCAAATACAAAAATATATACTTTAACAACTAAAAGTAAACAAACATGCAAAGAAAGAAAATACTAAAATAATTCAAAATTTAGCAACTATCTCTAAACAAATGCTGAAATAAATGCTTAAATAGCACAATTAAAGAACAATGCATTATAAATACCAGTAGAGATACGTATATAACAATAATTGAATATGTTTTAGGGGTTCTAATGTAAGAAACTGAAAAATGAAACAGCATTTATAACTTGACTTATTTGTTTCACTATACTTTTTTCGTGAAATTAGTATTTAGTCAAAAAGTTTGTAACATACTTTTTAAGGAGTGTATTAACATGTGTAATAATTTTTAAGCTACTAATGCTGTAATATTTTAAATATTTATTAAAACTTTACAAATTACAGTAACTGACAAGTCACAAAATCTAATTTCAACTGTATTCTTCAATAATATTGGCCTGTTTCAAGATGCCTTCATATAAAAATTTAATAGTAAAACAGCATCATGTTATAAACAATCTATGCATATTCAGATATTAATGTAAGGTGTAGTAATTGTTGCTGTATTAGGCTAAAAATACAAATATATGGGAACAGAATTTTTACACAAATGTTTTTATAAAGGAGAGGTTTTGATTAGAAATGGCAAACATGCAATGTTTTTGCATGAAAAAAAACATACGTGTTGTCGTCGTCGTTGTTGCACCTGAAACTTTCTGTTAGCGCTACTTACACTATACTTATATAACTAAAATCTTTTAAGTTATATAATAACAGCTGTATAATTATTCATCATAATTCATACTCATGATCTATAAATATACATATATATTAATTCATAACTTGTAGGAATTGAAAATTCATATTTTTAGTACGGTCAACTTATTTTTATTAGCAACGTGTGGTAAACACAGAATGTTAAACTTGTGAACTTAAAATATTTTAAAAGATTATATTGATGTAAATATGAACTTGCGTAAAGAATAATAATACATTAACCTGATTGTAAAAATAAGCATTTTATTTATTAAATCAAGTTCCTACTTTTCCTATTTGATATTTTGAATTCAAGCAATTTTAAATTTTAGATATTTTTAACACTTTGCTGTCTTCAAAACTTTCTATACGGATAATTCACCTAATAGGATTCAAAAACTTAATATTTTTAAAACTTTCTTATGTTAAATGTTATTTCTGATTTGATATGCTAACATCTAAGATCTGATTGTTTTTAAACAACGTTTTTACAAAATCCCTAATTTTATTTTAGATATAAGATCCCTACAACAAACTATTCTATAATAATAATTTTTGTTACAATGAGAAAAAATTTCAAAACTTTGTTTTTCAAATCCTTGGTTTAGAAAATACAAAATTTTATTTCAGATTCGAGTTTCTCTCATCAAACTACTCTTTGATTTCAAAATTTCAAAACAGTATTGTTTAGAAAAGTTGAAATCTTATTTCAGATTGACGGTCCTCGTAATGAATTACTTTACAATAATAATTCCCATCAAAATCGGAGAACATTTCAAAAATTTATTTTTTAAAAAAGGTTTTTTAAAAAAATTTAAATTTTATTTCAGATTTGAAATCCTCGCGTCAAACTACTCTAGAATATCAAGTTTCATCAAAATCGGAGAACTTTTAATTTTTAAAGTTGCCTTTTTTTAATTAGCCATTAAAATTTTGAGAGACCATTTAAACATTACATAATTGTTTCTGGAAGCACAACATAGAGAAGGGCTATGTCCTGCGTACCGATAACATTACAATGTCATTAGCTAGAAGTCTCTACGAGCAATAGTAAA
>JAQFZE010002943.1:0-13500 GCA_034695245.1 Dicyrtomina saundersi | reverse complement strand
TACAGTGACCTCGAGTGACCTCATATGTGAATGTTATATGACTTTGTAGAGAATTTTTCAGCGTTTATGTTCCATGTCATTCTGTCAGAATCCGTTGAGATTTACGCTTTTGAGCGACAATTTAGTGAAACGAGTTACTCCCTACCCATATAAACTCTTTAGTGTAAGAATGTCACTTGAGGTCAACTCAGTTTCTCCCCTGCCACCAGAGCTGTAGTGACACTGTGACAAAAGTGAATACTTTTACTTATGACTACTATATTGGATAGTGTGTGCATCAAATTTCAAATTTTTGCATTCACGCATTCATCAGATATCAGGGTTTGAATCGAGGAAACCGTGGCCTGGTCCTATTTCATTGAGACACCTGTTTTTCGGATTTAATTTATTGCGTCAGAACCAAGTGACCCCTGGAGGTCAACCAAAGTTTTTATATACCTACTTGTCAAGTGTTGTCTAAAAATAATTATCTCGCCCTCGTTACCCCGCGTGGGGGGAAGTTAGACCGGAAAAAAGGGGTGGTCCTATTTCATTGAAACACATATTTAAAAATCGTTAGTGAAAAATTGCTTGGATTTAGGAAAATCACAAATCACATAATCATAATTCATTCCAAATTTCAAAAAATCACATGTGACGCCAAACTATAGCGCTTTAATTTTAAAATTATGTACATTTTGATTACATACTTATAAATCAAGTTATTTAAAACGTCGAGGTAGGCAATTTGCATATTTTAAGACTTCCTGGTCCTGATCTGTGGTGTCATGTAATGCATTTACAAAGGACTCGAGTATTTCTTTCCTCATCCACCAAAGTCTCCTGCATCAAAATAATTTTCTAAAAAATTATATTTAATTTCAAAGTCATAGTAGTATATGTATCAGTATCAGCGACTGATACCGTACCACCGACCACCACATAATAAATTAAAATCAATTCAACTATATACAATTTAAATTGAGGTGGCAATAATTATTGCAAGCGACTACAAACCGAAGAACATTATTTTTTGAATTTGGGAGTTTGTCCAGACGTTGTATGTAGACTTTTAATTCATCCTTAACCACGAGCATGGACCAGATTTGACCAGTATTGTCTTCAAACGTTTCATTGTTTCCAAAAATTCCAAACCACGACATCAGACAGAAGAACTGCGTATGACAAGAGGTTTAATGTTAATGTACATATATGTTATGCTCCGCAACCCATTACAAATAAGAGTAACATATTATTAAATTATATTAAATTTGAATATTTATTGTTAGTGAAAGTACAAGTATGGAGATCACTGACCTGTCGCAATAGACTGCGATCTTTGCCGCCATGCTTGACATTTAGTGAATTCTTTGTAATTTCTTGGAGTGACTTCATAAATCCATCCGTTTTTACAAATTCTTAAGCACAATTGTGAGAGAATGCCATGCACAGGATGAAAACTAAAAACATGAATTGACAATTAGTGTATTCCTTTCATATTTAAGTTGAAAGTATAATTACTGGAAACTCTGTAAAGTTCAAGACTTTAAAATTGTAGAACATACTTACCAAATAAATATTCAGCTTCTAATGGTATGTGTGGAAGTGTGGAGTAGTACTCAAGATGGTGAACCAGGAGCGCAGGACCATTTTCTTTAGGAAACGACTCCACAAAAACTATTAAAAAAATGTAAAATATTATTTTTTTTAAATTATTACTGACTAATAATTACCTAACACTTTACAATTCACAATTCACACCGATAGTATCTTTGGGTTACAAATCAGCTCACACTTGACTCACCTTTACTCCAATCCACGTACACATTGTCTTTTAGTCTCCTCTAAAGATCAACAAATAATAATGTAATAGTAATTAATTCTAAATATTAACTTCAGAAATTCTATACATGTATATATTGTTGTATTTTACAATTAGTTTTTTTAGAAAATAAAAAACTATAAAATCGTAATTTTTAAGACCGTTTGACTTCCCTGTCATCAGCTCAGTCATTGCGTAAATGGCTATTTTTAACATGGGATGTCATCAATATCTAAGTAAACTTTAGTAAACCCACTGACTCTACCTTTGACGTCATTTATGAACGATTCCATAGACAATAATTTTTCTAATAAACTCACCGTTATGTCAAAGTAAGGCAGAGGGGACTTTGATTGCTTTCTCCAATATTGAACCAGCTCATCCTTGGAGGCAGTATCTATTTTGAGATACACTTCATGGTGGAGCCTTAGAATAACTTGTGGGAAAAAGTTGGTTGGAATGGAGTCGCGGAAGTAACAGTACATTTTAAGAAGATTATACAGTCGGCCAATGGATTTCAACTGGCAACGATACAACTCTGTTGAAGCAGTACACGTAGTAGAGGTAGCAGTCGACATAAGCCGCTTTCCAATATCCACTTCTAAATCCTAAAAATATTTCAAGAAAGCAAATTATTACACACCGAAAATAAAACTTGCATAGTAATAAAAACAATTTAATCATTTACTTAATTTTTTTTATACTTCACCTTATCGAGTGCAAAGCAGGTCTCTGTGAGTAATTGATAGCACACATTCCGGGAGTGCTCCATAGCAAATTCAATTGTTGACGCCGGCTCCGCGTTCATAAAAAACAAAAGGCACTCAAAAAGATTTTTTGAAACATCTTTAAAAATTATCCCAGATTCCTTCGTCTTAATGTCCTTGAACATAATATTAGATTTCGAAGTGGAGAACTGTTCAAACCCAATTTTCTGATTGGCTCCAAAGTACAGGAGACATAACTTAAATAAATTAGCAAACGGTTCACGCAGGTTCTTCAGTATGCTATTTTTATCTGCTTCAAAAAAGTTATGAACATCCTCAAAGATTTCTCGGGCATAAGGATAATTGGAAATTAAAATCATTTGAGAGATGAACATGATTGAGTATTTAATAGAAAAACCTGGCCAGTTCCGCTCCTTTAAATGTTGATGCATATGGCGTCTATTCGAGTCCAAAATGTTTTTTGTCGGCGCCACCAAAACTTGCAAATAACCAGTAGATAAGAGTTGTCGTTACTTATGTGAAGTCGCTTTCTTGTGCAGAGTTGGACGAGCTGATGGATTTTTATTTGGTAGTACACCTTACCATGTTTATCTTTTTTTGGGCAGATAGATATCATGGAATGATTTTTGAGTATGGTGAACCCATTGTGCATATCAGCATCTGGAAATTTCAATTTAAAAATACTTTCAACGATGTGTTTCTTAATGTCATCAGAAGGAAAGTAGGACAAGATATTAGGCAGTCGAATTGCGTCCAGCCCACCATCTCCCATGGATTTAAACTTTTTTAGTGTTGCATTCCAGACATTATTAAATTGTGTTGTGGCCCCACAATCTGTCTCGGAATAGGGACGAAGTGCTTTAAGTTGCACACAAAACTTTTCAATCATAGCAGGGATGTCAGTCCACTCTTCGATGATCAAGTTTGAAGCTGCTAATTTAAGTCCAAGTGGAAATCCATGCATGCTGTGGGCTAATTTCCGAACTGCTGTTTGGATGATTTCGTCGTTTACTTGATGTTCCGTCAAATTCAAACTTGTATTGAGCAGCTCCACCGAGCACTCCTCATTGAGTTCGTCAATAGAAATTAACTTTGTTTTGTCTTTTACAAGTGGGTCCCACTTAATTGTGCAAGAAGTAATCAAAATCAAGGGCTTGTTGACACAAGATTGTTGATGAAGGAGAAATGGTAGAATTGTCTTCAGCTGACCAGGACTATCAAATATGAGTAAACCGTTTTTGATTGATTTTGAGAAATGACGATAGAAATCTCGTGCAATTTGTTTTTCAGTCTTGTCTTCTTGAACTGGCATTCCAAGTTCTTGTGACAAATCTGCAAAGCTTGCCCGTAAACTCTGTTCGTTCTCTGCATTAATCAAAGCAGCATTCTGAATGATGGGGTCATCTATGTACTCGTTTACGTACTCCTGAGCTATTGCGGATTTCCCTATTCCATTGAGACTGTGAAGGACAACAATTCGTTCTGCAGAATTTGTTTTTGTGGTGCAGTCCACTAAAGCAGAGTGCAGTTCCTTGAGAAGGCCATTTCGTCCAACCAAGGTCAAAGGATGGCATACAAAATCGTCTAATTGAAATGATGTGGCAAGTCCCTTAGGTTTGTTTTTTACTATCACGTTTACATCCCGCTGTGCTGTCACGTTTCCGTCGCCTTGAATGTTCTGAGTCTGGTTTTGACCCCTGCTAAGAGATGATGGCTCGGGTGAAGGAGATTGTTCGCTGTCAGTGGTTGAACAAGACATCACTTGGCCTTTGTAGATAACGTGTGTTGTTATTTGTTTAGTGACTGCCCAGGACTTGAAAAGTAGAGACAAATAATTTATTATTTAATTATTGAATGGATTATAACATACGTAACGTAGCACCTAACCTACTATATCGATAATTAAAGCATTACCTTGATGTATCAGCGACTCTTGTCTAATTAAGCAAAAAAATGTATTTTAACGGGGTACAATTAATTTTAAATTCTACCAAAAATCTCAATGCAATGGTCTGCTCACAGTTGAAGTAATAACGTCAATAACAAAAATATAACTGTCTCTCATAATGTTTTGCCACTGTTCATATACTAATGGTATTCTTCGTTTAATTGCATGGTTATGAATCATTGACGCATAACAGTATTACAACGAATGATAAGTTATAATAAAATTCCACTTGTGTCATCTACCTGATTAAACGTGTAAGGTAGCAATGAATACTTTATTTACATAATTAAGGCGTTAAAGAATCCAGTCCTGAAGTGCAATTTGTGCCTAATGTGACAGTGAATTATGATTCCCAACTATATCCATTGCCACATCTCGTTTAAGTGCAAAGCATATTATCAAATGAACAATTACAATAAAATTTACAGCTAATTTAAGTACAATGAATCTTTATGGCGTATGATGATATAACACTTACGTTAGTCTCAGATTACTGTACTGGCGAACCTAAACGAATAGTTGAAGTGTATTATATTTAATTATTTTTTGTCGTGTAGGTACTTGAATTTAAACAAAGAGCGTGAGTGACTGAATAAATGGAACATAATACTTGAATAATCTGGCGGTTGTAAACATTCGTGTTCCTAGGAAATCAGAGTAAAATAGTAAATTAAATATTTTAGTGCATTGCTATCATTATTTGTATTAAAGGGCTTAATTATATTGCATTTTTCTACTTTTAATCAATTATTTAAATAGTGACTAATAACGGATCACTTAGCATATGATACGACCAGAAATTACAGTAGCTACGAATTTAACAGTTTACCTAATTGTACGTCATGATAAGATTGACGGTGTTGTTAGAAATAATGTCAAAAATGGTGAGGACAAAGGCTTGATCCACAAAGTAAAAGTTTCCCACTTTTACACTGATGGGTTGACATGACCTTAAAAATTTCTTCAACCATGAATGATGGACATTTTCTTGTTCAATAATGGGTCTAACCACTTTTATTGCCTGAGAATCGGGAGGACGTGTTTCTTTATTCACCTTTTCGGTTGTTTTTGCCCTTGTCTTGTAAGCAGCGTGGACTCTCCAAGTCTCTAGAACCTCCCTGCTTCTCCTATTAACTTGTGAGAATTTCTTGAAAGTGGTAAGAATCACACCCATGAAACTGAGTGCCATGACAAAACTCTTCCCATTCCTCGCTACAACTGCTTCAAACAATCGAAATATCGTACACAACGTTCCAGTAAATTGGAAAAATAATATCCAGACTCCGAATTTGGCATTCCACAATTTTTGTATGATTCGCAAGCGTGTGTATATCGTCGGAATTAGGATGTTTTGTTGAGTAGTTTGGGCCTTTTTTATGTCACTGGAAATAAAAGTTAGTTAAAGTCAAACTTCAAGAATTTATTTAAACTAATTAAGTAAATGCTATGCTTAGGTGCTTAAGCTTTATTTTGAACTTTACTTACTTGGATATTTTTTGAAAATATCCCGAAATAGCAAAAACATGAAGTAGGCAAACAACTACGTGCAGAGCAAGCCCATAGAAATGGAAACTGTAGATGTTTAAATGCAAGAACCAAAACAGGATTTTTACAGTGACCGGTAGTTTCTTGGGTGCCTCAAATATTGCAGTGAGTAGTAGTGGCGAATCCGTTCTTGAAAATACGCCAAGTGACCTCATCAGAGCCGGGGCTGGACTTGCAAAAGCTGTAATTTTGATTACTAAACTGAGAATGTCGCTTACTTTGAATTTGATTTTGTTTTCTGTCAGAGTTTGCTTCACTTTTTTCAGTTTTGAACTTGCTTTTGCTTCGCCTTGAAGTTTTGCTGGAAAATTGTATTCCGCGGCCATCTCCAGAATAGCATTGAGCAAAACTTGGTACTCAGCATAGCTTTTGAGCAACACCACATGATTGAAATTGTGACATGCATTTAGTGCAAGAAAATATCCGAGCATCACTGTTTCCTTTGATTCTTCCGCTGTGACCTTTTCGGTGCCTTTCAGAGCCACTGAGAGCCAACGAATGACTAAATATAGTTCGTAAATTAGGAGTAGTGCATAATTGAGAAAGATCCGTAAGTAAAGCATTCGTGATTTTGATAATGAAATTTTGTTTTCGGTTTTGTTGTAGTAAAAGGGGATAAATCCGGTAGTGTGTCCGTAATTAATTAGTCGACCGAAGGCGACAAAAGACGTACGTGGTATCATACTTTTGTCACTGTCGCTCGGTCTGTTTTTAAAAATTAATTTAGTTGTTAGTTACTGTTACTATTTTCCTACTCTAAATTTAAATTTTACTCACAAAATTACTTTGAGAAAAAAAAACAACGTTTAAAGTTGTGACACGGAAAGAACCAGCAGCAACTGATGGATCAAGACTTGCGGTTGGTTTAGAAAAAGTATGTTAGCGATATATTGTTTTGGCATGGTAGGTAAATAGTCGCTTAAAATAATAATTCAAAGACAGAGTCATGTCGTATTTCGTATCGTTAGCCTGTTTGTTTTGTAATTTTAACGACCAGAAAATAAATAACGAGTAGCACAGTTCAAAAACCGTTTATTTGAATACTGAAACAATAAGGATATAATCATAAATGGCTTTACCTTAATTAGAAAAAACCTGGTTTTGTAGTTAAAATGATCATAAAAAGCAATTCATCAAAAACAATATACACACTACACAGTATGTACAGTAGCTACTTCAGTCTTCTTTTTCTTCAGACAGCTGCACCATACCACTTGAATCAATTCATGAATCCTACACAAATAAGTGGGGCACAGAAAATTCCGCAATATTAGACGATTACGGTCCTAAATTCACAGAAGAAGCCCAAAATATTAAAGATTCGCAATACTGCAACAATATTACTTCTGATGAAATAAAAAGGGTCACAGTTGGAATAAATAATGATAGCTCATGCGGACTCGACGGAATTCCGGTACGTATAGTTAAAAAATTAGAATGCTATGAACTAATTGCTCTCATCGCCTTTATAATGCAGAAATGGAATATCATCCCAAAATGCTTTCGCACCGCCCGTACCGTTCTGATTCCAAAACAAGGGGAAAAAGATGACATTAACAACTGGAGGCCAATTTCTATCTGCAGTATCCTTCGACGAATTATCGAAAGAGTCTTTGATCGTCGGCTTGGGGAATACACACATCTGAATCCAAACCAAGTGGGTTTCAGTAATCAACCTGGAACATTTTTAAACTCATCCATCATAAATGGATGTCTGCAGAAGGCAAAACGAGAAAGTTCTGACTGTTGCGTTGTGTTCCTTGACGTGAGTAAAGCTTTTGATGACAGCAGTCATGCCCATATTCAAAAAGCAATGGAGCACATCCTTATGCCAACGGAGCTACGGAATGTCACTATCTCACTAATGCGAGGCAATGAATCTAAAATCCAAACCAGAAATGGAGTATCAAAAGAAATCATACTGAAACGCGGAGTCTTTCAGGGCTCCCCCATGTCACCAAGACTCTTCAATATATCTATTGATCACGTAATGAGAGAGCTAACAGAGCATGAAATTAGTGATTCATACGGATTTCGACTTCATAACGATATCCCAAAGGTATCAGCTAGAGGGTTCGCTGATGACGTCGCGCTTGTGTCAGAATCTCTAGACGGGGCGCGTGAACTAACTAAAATATCAGTAAGAAATTTCGAACGAGCAGGTTATTCCATAAATTACTCAAAATGTAAAATCATAAACATTTTGAAAGAAAAACTTACAGAAACTCCTCTAGTATTTGACGGCATTCAAATTCAAGCTTTAAAAAAGGGTGAAACTATTCGATATCTTGGGGTGAATTTCGAAGATGAGATAAAGTTTGATCCCGCAACTACAATAAAGCAATTCACCAAAGATCTCCAAAATATAATTGGCACATCTGTGTTATACCCAAGTCAGAAACTTAAAATTATAAACCAGTACCTATGGCCCACATTAATTTACCCCCTACAAACTGCCCCACTCAGTAAGCTTCCAAAGAAATTTTTGAATGATTTTGATAAAATAATCCGGAATTCTATCAAGGAAATCATTGGACTCCCAGCCGACACACCGGATGCAATGCTGTATTCACCAAAAAAGTTTCGAGGGCTTCAAGTTGTACGTGCGTCTTGGGAAGCTTATTTGCAGCAATATAGTATATGTCAATCACTGTTTATGTCAAATGACTTGTTTATACAACATGCTAGACCCTTACAGGAAGAAATGGACCAATGTGTTGACAGACTCTTCCTTGACAAAAATGAAATGGAACTTGCCTTTCAAACCCGATCGAAAGTAAAGCGATCCCATATTATGAGGAAACACCTCCAAAATGAAGAATATTCAAAATGGTGTAATTTGCCACACAAAGGCAAAGGAGTTATTTTATATAAAGATGTGCCCGAATGTAACAAAATAATCATAAACAAGGACGGGTTAACAAATTCCGAATGGGTGACGGGAATCAAAATGTCATCAAATGTGTACCCTGTACGGACCCTTCCAGGTCGAAGCCAAGATGGTACTCTGTGTCGTCACTGCACAGAGCGTGAAACCCTTGCTCACATCTTAGGCCGCTGCCACCGTGGGGACCTTATCAGGAACGCAAGACATAATGAAATTCGTACAACTATAGCAGACCATCTGCGTTATACCTGGTCAACAACCCTAAGTCATGGGTACAAGTGAAAGGTATTTGAAGAAGTTCACTGCTTGGGGGAAAATGATTCCACAAGACAGGTAGACATTCTATTTTTTAACGAAAAAAGTAAAAAGGGGTACATATTCGATCCTATCATACGTTTTGAAGTAAACAAAGAACAGTCTTTGGAAGTAGATCGGGAAAAAAAAGCAATCTACAATTCTTGTATACCATACTTCAAAGAAAAATATTCTATATACTGATTGGAGCAAGAGGCACTCTAACTTCTTTCTTTAACGAGTTGATAAAAGAATTTTCACTTTCTGGAGCTATACGGAAGAAAATAGTAATTGCAGCAGTCCGTGGCTCAACAAAAATTGTCCATCACCATTGTTATAATAATTTAAGCAATAATTAAAATATAACCTACAATTCTACATTATAATACATAACCCATAAAGATAAATATTATATTTAAAACTCTGTTTGTATTTTTACGGTGTCTTTGAGGCAATTACCGTTAAGGGTAACAGTGTAAATAAAGAAACTTTTACTCTCTCTCGTTGCAATTAAAGTATAAATCTTTATAATAAACACAAACATATTATCTGGAAAAGAACATTATATATTTTATTTAGTGGTCATTTTAATACTAAGAGTAAAATTTCCTCGGTAAGAAATACGAAGAAAAATTGCTGGGGGGAAAAGTCACGGAAAGTCATTTATGAACGATCCATGTATGTATTTTTGTTACACCCTGCGTTCAAAGTATCTGTTCACCTAATTTTCAAACAAATGCTGAGGGGATTTTAAAAATATCGATATTTAGATGACGTCATTTATGAACGATCCTAGTGCTGATAACATTCCTAAATATGGGTACCCGTTTACTTAATGCTAAAACTAATGAAAGGCGGGATACTTCAAATAATAATACTTAAACGACGTCAGTTAGGAACGACCTCCGTATGAATACTAGCAAAATCCAATTTTGAGGATATACATACGTCTACCCTATTTCTAAACTAATAACAGTAGGGATCCCTTAGATAGTAAAATTTAAATAACGTCAATTATGGACGATCTTCGTACCTACGCTAGTAAAATCCAATGTAAAGGAATTATGTTTCCTTGATTTTGAAACTCATAGCATGAGGAACCCTAAAAGAGGTAAAATTTGGGTGACGTCATATAAAGACGATCCCTGCATGATACTTGTAAAATCCTCTGTTAAGGATATATATTTACTTAATATTGGAACAAATGACATAGGGATCTCTTAAAAGGTAAAATTTAGATGACGTCATTCATGGACGATGACTGCATGCATACTAGTAACATCCTGCGTTATGGATCTATGTGCACTTAATTTCTGGACGTATGACAGCGGAGATCCGTAAAATGATAAATTGTGGTAAACATCATTTATCGACGATTTATGCATGCATACTAATTATTACTGGCACGAATGACCAATAATTACAATATTTAAATTTTTATAATAATAAATGTTTTGTGGATTTACTATGTAATGCAATAAAGAGTACAGAGTTTAAGATAAACAATATTTATTCACAAATTTACTCTAATACCATTCAAATACAAGTTGAAGAATACACGCAAATATAATGTTGAACCTTGATTCAAATTAATAACTTGGATTTTAAGTAATAAATAATTATACGTGTTTTCTGGTTGACAGATAAAATGACAATAAAAGTTGCTCCGCAATTTTATAGTTTTAAACGTATCTAAACAGTGGCTGTGGTCACTGGTAAATCATTTAATACAGTGGCCGTTGTCACTGTTCAGCATATTGGCTATAAAATATGGAATAAAATACTAATTTATTATAATTAAATTAGTTCATTTTATTATTCATAATGTTATGTAAGTTCTTCGTATTCGTTTCCAAACAGCCAGAAATAATCCTAGAAAAGAGCCATGGCGATCAGCAACATGCTTCTCTTTGATTATTTTCCTACATCATCTAATAGTAACCGTTGATCGGTGATGGCGATAAGCGAGTTTCTCTTGGTATTTCCACAGGCGGGTTACTTGACTTTGACTGGATCTGGAATTTTTCATCTTAACTCGCGCACCACATAATATCTCAGCTTTGAGGCCTCTATTCTTTGTGAATAGTCTTGTTGCTTGTGCTGAGTAAGATCTTGTGGTTCTTGGTTTAATAAGGGTTGGTAAATCTCTGATGCGACACAAAGTAGATCGTCTATAACTTTGGTCATCGTTATTCTTTTTTTTTGTTTGATAAGTGTTTATTTGCAGTGTTGTAATTGTGAATTCAACTCAAGTTACAAGTTAAATGGATCTTTTTGCTTTTGATGTATATTTGTACTTTTGTTGTCAGATTTATCTAGATTATTGTCAGTGGGAATTATAGTTTGCCTATGCTTTTCGTTGGTAGGTTGACTATTTACGTTGATTGTAGGTTGACCATATTCGTTGATTGTACGTTGCTCAGATTTTTTATTTATAGGGTGACTATTGTCTTGAATTGTAGGCTGGAGCTAATTTCCATGTATATGACTGCTGATAAGAGCGTCTGTTGTATCCTAATTTCAAGTCTAATTAGATTTGTCAGTATGTACGAATTCATGATTCTGCCTCACCCCAAGTTCACATGACTTATAATCTTCTTGATTACTTAACTCACTGCTCATACTTTGATTCTTGTTTACAGATAAATCTTGAATTTTCCTATCAAATTTGTGTTTTGATTTGTTCATTTTGACCGAAAACTTCGGATGTAATTTGTTGTGAATTGCAGCCTTGGTTTGGACTTCACGTTCTTTAGTTGTGATAACTTGAATGTCTTTCTGCACCTCCAAAGACTCACAAAGCCTAGAATAGCTTGGTTTATTCAAGTCACTTTTAACATTTATGAGTACATTTTGATTTTTCTTTTTAGATTTGTTAGACGTATAGTCGAACAAAAACTTAGGACCTTCAGAATTCACTAATTGTGTGTCGTAATAGTTCTTCACCATTAAAGATTTGTCAAGTTCTAAATCTTTTCGTTGATTAAAACTGTTATTGTGGGTGAAACACTTAGCAACAGAATTTAATGTAGTGAAAAGTTAAACTGCCTCTGTTGTCTTGGTGATTTCTTTATTTTGTTTAGCGTAAGTTCAGACAAACATTGGAGTTCACGGTGTAAGGACTGGTCCATTGCTTTTACTCTTTCCTCTTTTTCGTCTATCATTTTTCAGTTCCTACAGTGTTTGCCTGAATTCAAAAGTCATATAGGTTTGTGATTTCCAAAACATTGGGTAAAACGTGGTTTCTGGATTTTTGAAATTTTAAATCAAGAATATCAGTTTTTGTAGAAAATAAATTCGAACTTAAGGACCGCAATAACAAACTGACGAAAAAAGGGTCACAACCGGGCAACGTTAAACTACACAAATAATTTTTTTCTAAAAAGAGAGTATAATAAAGTGGAGTAGCATGGATCATATTTTAGAGTAGGTCTTTTGATTTGGTAATGAAATTTTTAAAGATCGCTAATGATAATTAGACGAATTCCGTATTTAAACTCAGGGGCGGACTGGCCATAAGAAATTTGCGGAAATTCCCCATAGGCCCCTTGATTGCCTATCCCCGTAAGTGCAATTTCCGCGGCCCAAATATATCCCAGTCCGCCCCTGTTTAAACTTACTTTTAAGCTTCCAACTGTGACTGCAGGCTACATTTATCAACTGATTTTGATAACATTTTTTGATTTTTGATATTTCAATTTGTTTTTAAAAGTAATTTCTAGTACTTTAAAATTTTAAAATTGCATGTTTTTTCAAAAATGCGATTTTGAATAAAAAGCCCTTAAAACATAATTATTTTTTAGAAAGCAAACATTTTTTGAAATTAAAAAAAGGGCACATGAATGTTTTAATAATACTAAAAATAGCAAAACTCAAAAATTCCGTGAAAATTAAAAGAGAACCAAATTCATCGCATTGGCGTGATTTACGACGTCGTTTGAATTTAATTACCTATAAAATACGACCTGTAGCGTACAACAATGAAAAGGGGGACAGACAGACAGACACACAGACGGACGGACAAAACCATTTCATAAGGTGCAGCTAAAGCTCAGCATCTAATAAAGCTCAGCATCTCATAAGATGCAGCTAAAGCTCAGCATCTAAAAACCTGTGAAATTTAGCATTACCGTATATAGGTATTTACAGAAACGGCTGGTGAAATTTCGTTTCTTCAAATTAGCCCGCCACTAAAGTACAAGACCAAGTAAATCCTACTCTATTAGACAAGTTCGGTTTTCAGGGTCTGACTTAAATTATTACTCATTTACTCAAAATCCCTGACTCATGAGTTAAG
>JAQFZE010002942.1:0-13501 GCA_034695245.1 Dicyrtomina saundersi | reverse complement strand
ACTCTGAGCAGACATGTGGTCAAAACCTATTCCGACCAAGCCTATTTCATTAACTTAACCCAGTGGAGCCATTAATTAAGGCCTAATTATACCGGACATGCCCTAAGGCTATTCAACCACAAATAATGCATTATATTGTGACAGCTAAACTTAAAGAACATAATATTGTATTAAACCTTTATTTGCAACCTATTGGGTTGGTAACCTGTTAGTATTCTTATAAAGTTAAGCGTTAACTTCAGTGTTGCTACTGTCATGCAGAGTAGACATGGATACGATGCAGGTTTAAGTAGAAACGAATATAAAATTGTAAACAATAGTTCTTTTTACTTTTATTTCGAATGTTATAAACTTTTTTCTCTTTTAAAATCAATTCCTAGACAAAAATAGTCTGAAAAACTAAACAAAACTATTTTGACTGATCTTTACTTTTTTTTCTTTTAAAACTTTTTGCATCAGTTTTTGGAATCTTTCTTGCTCAACCTCATTTTGAAAGGTTAAATTAATAAATTTTCATTGAGCACTGTGCCAATCAGGATCACTCAATTTTTGAAATTTTAAATTCTAGTGATGTGATTGGCGCAGAGTTAAAAAATGTAAATCAGCCATAAAAAGTGCAAAACAAGGTTTTTTCAAGATACTGTCGAAAGAATCGCGACAAAACGTCAAGGCGCGTCGAATAGTACCATGAAAGTTGTAAATAGTTACAAAATGACGGCTCTAACTTGTCCGAAAGGTGCCTGGTAAACTTGACACTATTCTATCTAATAGTGTACTGCAAATTTTAATTAGAAGATAAATATTTTCAGTTGTCATTGTTCATATACAAAACATTCCTATTTGTATGCCTTAAAATATTTTTGACTGTACCTAATTCTTTTTTAATCGGTGCTTTTCACTCACAATTAACTTCAGTTTTTTTATGACAGCCGTGCGTAATATTACGCTGTTATATAACGTTTTGGATGTATTGTTTAACTTGCTACTAACTTATGCCAAATACGTATGCTGTTTGCTAGATCTCAACTATGCTAAATAAAGCGTCACTTAAAAACGCTATGTGCTAACTTCTCTGAATCTAATTAAAGACTAATTTCAGTCTCATTCTTCATTTCTACAATTTTTACTTCATACATATTATATATATATTACATATAATTACTTACGCTATGAAACAATATATGTCTTGTGTCCAATCACACTTATCATCTTTACTTGATGTTTTATGTGTGTAGTTTGTGCTGCCTGGACTCCTCGTCCAGTCACATACGCCAGAGAGTCACAAACTCTTCGGAGTAACTGACAACCTCTACCTGCACAAGACCATTAAAAGATGTTGGCAGCTATTGGCAAGTCTACACTGCACACAAGCTCAATAATAAATACAATTACACACTAAACAACCTATTTTAGGTGTGTGTGTGAGTATTTTACCTATGACACCTCCAGCATAATGTTGTGATTGTCTTGCTTGATCTAGTTCTAGTGGTAGTTGTACATTGTATTGAAACGGTCGACCTAATTATATCTTAACTAACGCGCAGTTTAAGGGGTGTTAAAACTTATACAGTGCAATCCCTCTACGGTTTTACGAATTTAGTTCTTATTATGTTATATTCCTTGGTCAAGCAAATGGTAACCTGGTCTTGAAAAATTTGTCGTTTTGACACTTTTTAGAATTATTTACGTTTTAGCTTGTTTTCTCTAAACTTATCACATCCTGACGAATTAGATTTTTAAAATTTGAGGGTCGATTACTGTGATAACACATCGTGTGTCGGTCTGTGATCGAATTTATTCACTCCAGCGTAACACGTGTAAGTCACTGATCAAAACATCCCTGAGCAAGTCCGATGACATAGTTGAACCCCAGCAAGGCTTTGGTCAAAACCTACTCCTAGCACGCCTATGAAAAAAACGTAACCCAGGCAAAGTTGAAATTACAGCTTATGCTGGGCACTATCTATTCAAAACTTACTCCCGCAAACCCATGTGATAATACTAATTAAAGCTTACTCCAGCAAAGCCTCAAATCGATTTAACCACCATCAGTGCAACGTTTTATTTAATTCAACAGCTAAAAGGAAAGAACATATAAGGAAAACTAACTATTACCATCCAAGAAGACCCGGTCGAAATTTTATGTAATTTTACATGTCAACAAAATATTTTTTTCTAACGCCTCATACTACTAGTAGTAGGAATCCTTGGGTTTAGTGGAATACATGCATATGGGATCCTGTAATACCCTGGTAAACCTGAAACCTTTTTTAATTTTTAAAACGACGTTATGGTTCAAATATGAACATTTTTGTTATTGCATATATTTTTAAGGGCTGTTTGGCATACACCTGATGTTTTTGAAATTTGAACCCCTAAAAAACCATATTATTTTTTAATTACCCGGGTTTTGGCAATGCTATTGGGTTGTAGCTTGTTTATTTTTTGTTCCGGACGCCACCCTCACTCCACCATGATTATTTTTTTAATACGTAGGCACAAAAATTAGCAATATTGCTGTCTTAAAATTTTGGCAGAGCAGGGGTGGCGTCAAAACTTACAACCGATTAAACTCTAGTTATTAATTAGGATTAAATTTGTCGCCGTTGCCACGTTCCTCATTAGTTTCCTTCCTGCATGGGAAAGTTTAATCGCAAGCAACGGAACGGCAACAACTACACATGAGCCACAGCAATCAACTACCACAGTGGGCTGAGTGTTAAACATGCGGACGGTTTTTCCGAAGTTTCAAATTAGAATTTTATTGGCGAAAAAAAGTTAACTTTTTATCATTTTTTATGCGACTAGACTACATAATATCATGATAGATAGGAAGCTCTGTCCAAACTCTATTGCTTAAGCTCTTAATCATATTTTTTTCCACAATTTTTGTGCGGCATTGCGCTGGATGGTAATAGTTAGTTTTACTCATATATTACATAAATTTATTTGCAACCCATCGTGTTGCTGACCTGCTAGTATTGTATTTAATGTAGTAGTGGTGTAGCAATTACATACCACTAAAGGCTGTGATCATTTGAGTACGCCACGTGAAAAAAACAGTCACTTCTACAGTCGTGGACGAGAAGACTGCCAGTTAGGTGTAGGTTAGGAAAGCAGAAACTCCGAAGTTTACCTTCCTCAACGTTTTAATTTTACAATCTTACACCCAGTTTAATGTCCAATTTTAATATTATCATTGTAAATTAATAAATAAAATTAAAATAATCAAACAAGTTAATTATCAATGACTACACAAGGTAGTTATTTAAACTGTAGTTCAGTAGCATTTCACTTAGCATCTGGGGGATCAAAAATTCCTGATTTTATCAAAAAACCATCCAGGTACTTAGTTGCAAGAACAAGCAGTAGGATCTGTAGTCATCACTGCCACCATATTTACTGTCAGCAGTGTAGGTCATAAATCCTAAGGTTAGGCACCGACCGTGACATGACTCTGACCGAGGAAGAATTTGTGTGCAATTTCAAAGCTAAAAAGTGTCAACTACAAAATACAGGAGAATGTTTGACTTGGAAATTTCAAATAAATTCAATTCTCAAGTCATCGACACTCAGCCAACTTGGTGTAAAAATTTTTCACGTAAGCAAAAGAAATCACATGCATTAAATTAAAAAACTAATTAATTTCATTACTTACAAAATTGACTAGCAATTGCTGTCGCAAAACCGAATTTGGAATTGAACTTTGCGAGTGCAAGTTGACTTTGCTATAGCAAAATAAATTACTTTACCAGCATGCGCTGTAGAGTAGGCGGTCAAAATTCATATTATTATATTAATTTTAATTTTTGTATGTGCTAAAAAGGAGTCATGTAGTATTTTAAAAGTAAAAATTTAAAAAGTAGATTTGTTACTGGGCATTAGTTAGGGCATAAAATTTTGAACTAAAGTCGGAAAGTAAGTAATAATATATGTATGTAAGAAAATTATAAGTACTACATATACATCAAACCTAAAAGTCAACTGATTTGCAAAGTGTAAAGCGTGTTCTAGTCTAAGCGTCTGCTAGACAGTAAGGCGTGGCAGGTGGCTGTGTTCTCTCAGCGTCCGCTAAAATGCACTAGCGTAAACCCACCATCCTATGCATAACTCAAGGTTACTCGTCTGTTCGTAGCTAGCTTCATCAGCGTCTGCTAGATGGCTTAGCAAATACTATTCATTCTATGCTACTAAGAATATAGTAGTAAATAAAATATAGTTACTACATTTTTTATCAGATTGATAGTTTTATCCAATTGAGTTTGGATCGTTGGGGTACAAAAAGGGTATTTACATTAGTTTGAAGGTACTAATAACGAAATTACTGCTATAGAAGCATATTGTTAGTTATCAAAAATAAACAGTAGTGCGTCAATAGTTTCAATACAATAGCGTGTTCCTTTAGTAGAATTATAATCAATTATTAGCTGTTTTATTCTAAACTTAATTTTCTAAGATATATTAATTTTGCTTTTGTTATTATTTATTTTATGTACAAAGTTTTAGTAACATGTGTACTGCGATATAAATATAATGCTTGTAGCTACAGTGCTGATTTAAATCCTATAAATTATGTTTGCTGGTTTAAGTTTAACCCTCTTGGTCAATTCTTTCTATGAATTAAGTGATGGGTTTCGACATAGAATTATAACTTAAGCGAAGTAAATATCTATAGATAGTTTATGATTCAGGTTACAATTTAGACATTTTTTATTCTTTAGGATTTTAAACTGTACAGCACGTTTAAAAATTATTCATAAATTTGTGAATACTATCCATATTTTATTCTTTTTTATATTTGAAGCATTGAATTAGGTATATTTTTATAATGGGTATTATCTATTGGCATAAAATTGTGCAACAAGTTATGGACACATTTATATATTGTTTACAGATACTGGGTAATTGGATGGTATAAAAGGTTGAGGTCTTGAAGTGAAACTAGGAAATCCTCTAATATTTGGCTTTTGATCTCTCTAAATTTTGAAATTACAGTTTGTATGCTCGTTATCTCTGTATTATACGCTTTTAATCTCTACGCGGGGCAGTTATTATTAATTACTTCTTTTTTAGTAAATTCTGAAGTACAATATTCTCTAAGGTGAGTAGACGTGTATATGACTGAAGAATTTTATACCTGATGTCGACCAGCCAGGGCCGTTATATTAATCTTGTCAGAAATATACTTCGGCATTTTTGTTATTTGTACATTGTTTGCAATAATTATCTTTGATAAGGCAGAACAATGAAGCTTTTCCTCTGCAAATAAATTAATAGCCTTAAATAGACTTTTTTCTGTTAAAAAGTTTGTTTTGGAATTGAATTTTGAATTTAATATACATAAGCTATAAAGATTTAATGCCAAGTCCCTTATGCTTTTTATTAAGAAAAAATTTATCTACTTTTGTCCACTGTATTTAAGGCCATATAAAATCACTTATGAGTTTATCAATATTTCTAAAGAACTCGTCATCTGGATTTAGTATTTTAATTATGTATTACACAATAGGTTGTATGTACATATTTAGGAGTTCCGTCCTTGTATGTGAGCTGCTAACTTAAATGCGATCGTAATAATTAATTTTATTGCTAACGTTAAAAAGGAACTCTAGAAAGTTTTGTTTTATATATGTGGTTGCTCCGTAGTATATTCCTAACACTTTTATACCTTCCTTTACAACCGTGAATCTATAAATTTTATATATATTAATGTTTTCTATAAACTAAAAAAAAGGCCAGCACGTTTTAGTATCATTAGGTTTTGCACCGGAGCATTTTTCGTATAACAGAGCTACCCTCTTAATTATTTTTATCTGTTCCTTATCTAATACCCCTACAAGCAAATTAATAGCAAAACAAAAACGAAATCTGCCTGGGTTATAATAAAAAGGACTTTTGTTAATTCTTGATAATTAAAATGTGAGCTGTGACAGAAAAGATCGTATAAGGTTGTTGTTTACAATCTAATATTTAACAACGTCAAACAGAATAAACTATATGCAACAAAATTGTGTTGACGTATACTGAGTCCTTTGGGCTATTGTTGTTTGACGACAGTTTCAAGTTCATTTTAATGAAGTTGTCTTTCTTAACAACATTTAAATATCCAGCTAGTAGATCACCCAGTTTAATAGTTTTTTTGTACAAAAAAGGTGCAGTACGAATTAAACCTAAATTGACCCTGCCAATGTTATTTGCATATAGTAACTTGATGCTTTTCACGAATTTATTAAGAAAATTAGGTAGTTTAAGCAAGAAAAACATGTACGAGTGTACAACATTGTCAAAAACTTCTTCTTAGTCTATTGATATTATTGCACCAGCTTCGACTGTACTTATTATTTCCTTGATAAATAGGTGATTTTAAAAGATTGAACGACCTTTAAAACCACATGTCTGAGAGCTATCTTTAATAATCGTATTTAAGACTTCCATTATTTGGGATTTAAAAATAATTGAAAATATCTTGTAATCAGTGTTACTGAGAGTGATAGGTCTCCAGTTTTTCACTACTTCAGAGTCTCCTGCTCTGTATATTAGTATGACTGAGCCAGTGCGCAATAATAATGGTAATACGTGATACAATTGTTGTTTATTCCAAACCCAAAAAAGCATTTGTGTACATTCAGAACTGTGAAACTGGTAGGAATTAGAGGTAAATTCATCATAGCCTAGGGAACATTTGTGTTTAAGTGCTTCAATTGCCTTGGTTATTTTGAATGTAGTACTATCGTTATTTAGCTTTACAACTTCTTTTCCACCTAATTTTCTCTAATTTAAAAGAAGATGAGGCAGTAAAGTGAGCTTAACAGTTTGAGCATCGAATTTGGTTTTAAAAAATTTTAAAACCGTATCAGTTTTTTTGAGGATATTGTTGCCTTTTCATGACGCTACTATAGTTGGTTGCTCACCACGCTTTACTTTGGGTGGTGTCATGTTCTCTTGCGGATCAGTATCATAATTATGCATGGATATTTTGTCTATGAATATAATAAAGTTATCATTGTGGGCACTGGCATTATCTATACCTTTGTGTGTGTATTTATAAATAGAAATAATTTTTCGTTTTCTTTTAAAGGTAAATATAGTTGCTTCTTGTGCAATTGTTCTAAAATCATATTAAAGTACTTAATATGTATTAGAACCAAAGTTTTAATATTTTCTTTATTTTTAATGAAATCTAAAAGTTAATGTTTAGCCTTTTAGGGAAACTATGTATTTAATAATACAGAATTATCAAATCACTAAATTTTACCACCAGTATTATTATTATTTTATTTTAAGTCAGTAAGGACAATTAGGTGGTCACTTAGAGATAATAATATTGTACATTCGCTTATGCGATTTAGAAAGTAATTAGGTATGTATACTTTGTCTAAACAGACTGCAGAAGTATTAGGCCTAGCACTAAAATGGGTGTAGATACGATCATAGTTATTAAGCGTGCGGAATAAATCTATTAGACCATTTATATGTAGCAATAATTCTATATCTTTACCTAATTTAATACGTGTTTTGTTTCTATTATAACTATATAGGGAACAGTTTAGTAGGCAGTTCAAATTTCGGGCTAGAAAAGGTATTATATTATTGTTTTGTTGTATCATTTGGTTTAAGTTATGCATATGCTTTGAAGCCTGCTTGTTATTGTGTTTTATATGTGAGGTAAATATACCTTTATTACCTGCACTTGATTCAAACTCGACATAATGAGACTTATTTTCTACGATAATTTTATTGCTAATTACTTTGAAATGTTTTACAAAAATAACTGCCTTACCACTAAAACGGCTATTACAATTGTTCACAATTATACTATAATTATCAAAAATTAGTTTAGTTATATCCAGTGTGCTAATCTTGGTCTCCTGTATACATAGCAAATCCATATTAAGAAAGGTTATCAAATCTATACATTACCTTTGTTTCTGTGGATTTTTGAAACTATGACAGTTTCATGTACAGATTTTTATTAGGATCTTGTTGGTAGATTTAACATCTAGAATGTATGTCTTGACAGTGATGTAAGCAGGCTGGAGTTTGGCAGCTAATGTTCCAAGCATTTATCGGAGTCCTATAATATATTTAGTAAAAATTTAAACCCTTTCAGGTACTAATAATAGTTTAGGCATTACTTCGTTTGGAAAACAAAACTTACAGCGGTTATTGATTGGTCCATTTAGCGGGATATCTTTCCAGAAGCTGTGAAACGATGTCTTCAAATCCTTCTGCAAGGCCAAAAATGTAGTCTTTTGGTTTTTATTTGTGTCGTTTGTAGTTGTGTTAGTTGGTGACTTAGATAATTCTCTTTTACTTTTGTTTTTATAAGTATCAACTATGAAATCAGTAGTCTACAGAAAAATGTTGGAGTTGTTTTCCAGGACAGTTTTAGTGTCGGTTTGTTTAATGTGTCGTTGAAAGAGGTCCATTTTATTTTCGTTCTGGTGATCATTTGACTGTTGCGCTGATAAATGAAAAAAAGTGTGGGTTCCACTAGTTTGCAGTCATGAGAATGCTTAATTGTTTTGTGGGCAGTTTCTTTTTCGTGACCATGTTCGTCGCACAAGTAGTACTTTTTTCACTATATTCGATTTTAGCCGCGAAAAAGTAATTTTTAAACTCAAATGTTTTGTAGTTAGAAAGTTTGGTACCTTTTTGAAGAACAATTTTTGCCACGAGTGTGTTAGACAGTAAGTAATTAAAACGTTTGTGTTCTGTTTTTCTCATTTCTAGTTTTTTAAATTCATCTTTTAGAGTTTTATATTGTTGCAGAAAATCCTTAATGAACTTGTAACTACTAAGTTTTGGCACTTTCTTGATATTAATTGTTTTTACACTTGCAGCGTACACATTCATTTCTATAGTTGTTGATTCAATTGTGATTTATCTAATAGCTTTGAGATTATCTACTGATCCTCAAATATCTACAATTAAACTGAACTGATTTTCACCCAATATCTCAAAATAGATCGTTTCAAGGGTCAATTATTGTTTTGAGCGCAAGAAGGTAATCCAATTATGCTAGTTCTGGATTACACTTTAATGTAATTCTGTACAGTTTTTCTAAATTGTCGTCGTCCATAGTGCCACAGTGTAACCCACTGAGCTTAAGCTTTGAATTTTAATGTTTGTTTTGTTTTGGTTTTGTGTTTGTTAAAGAGTATCACAGAAGAGGTCAGTTGTGTCCAGCTGTTGGGCCAGAAATGTTATTGGCTACTATAGGGCTAAATAGTTACCTTAAATACACAATACTATTCAAACCAGATACGAAATTAAAAATTTTAAAAACGACAAAACCTTGAGTATATATTTGATGGAGGTATGCTTATAAAGTTAAATAGATATTAAGATTACATATTTAAATATTTTGACGCGCATTCGAATAGTTAGCAATATATCTTAACTCACACAAAAACCAAATTAAAGTAAAAATAGTAGTATTCAAATCACTACTGATTTACTCTCCAACAAGTAAAATGAAGGCAACTTTGATTAAATTATTTGAGTAAGACACAAGAACAACAAGCAAAGAGTAGTGAAGAAAATAAAAAGCGCCCTGAAATAGTAGCAAGAACTACATTCATGACAGATAATGAAATACAAAAATAATGGAATTTAGAGAATAGGAATTAACTTTTAGGAGTTGTACAAAATTACAAAGCAATGTGATGCGCCATTACCTAAAAGTTGGATAATTCTAAGACAAATACTAAGAAACAAATATATCACAAGGCTTGATTTAAAGGCAGGCTATTTTTGGATACGCATTGACCCAAGCCGTATTAAAATCACAGCATTCTCAACATCGGATGGCTATTTTAGATTCGTAGTTAGTTTTTGTTTAGGTTACGCGCCACAAACGTTTCTTTGGACAATTAATACACGATTTGCAGACTACTAGTACCTAATCTGTTTTATTTATTTTGACAATTTCATAATATTCTCTGATATGCTAGAAGATTACAAAATGCATCTTAATCTCGTAATTAAAAGCTAAAAGAAAAAAACTTAGCTTGAACTTTAGCAAATTCAGAGTTCTTTAAACAAGAAATTGAGTACTGTGGACACGTATCAACTAAAGATGGACTTACAAAGTCATCTGCAAAAGTGCAACTGATTACGAATTTTCTGACTGCAACAACTTTATATCAAGTGAAGAGCTTTATGGGACTTTCAGGATGGAACGCTTCTTTTGTGAAGGTCTTTAGTGTTTGGTGTGCCATATTTCATAAGCTATGGAAGACAAATGTTCAGTTTAATTGGTCGGAAGAACATTAAAAAGCTGTGCATGACATTAGATGAGCGATTAGAGAGTACATATTATTACCTCAAATCGACTACAAATCACCAATAATTCTTTGCACAGATGCAAGTTATTTTGGTTTTGGAGCATCCCTAATTTAAGTCATTAGTGAACAAGAAATAATAATAGCTTGCGCCAGTAGGTTATTAAAATAAGGTCAAAAAAAAGAAAGCTTTAGCCGTTAATAAGGGACTCTAAAATTTTTAATAACTACTGCACAAAAATATTTTTATTTAAACTTACAAAAGAGCAGTGATGTTCATGCAAAACAATGCATCAACGCCACGTAAAATTAGTCGTTAGTTCTGTGATATCTAAGAATAGAAATATATCATTTAACTCATTCTAGGTTTTTTCATTTGATTTGATTGCTCTATTGAATTGTCAGGTCTCTTAGTACAAATATACTGCTTTTCAGAAACGTACATTATACATAATACCAACTTAAGCATTAAGAATATAACTATAATATCATAAATGCCTAGACATTGGCTGGTTGATTTATCGACTTGTAATACAATTTTAAGGAGGATTTAAATTACGTTTTTCAATAATGAATTTACTCAATTTCTCTCTAAATGTTGTTTTCTAATCCGGAGCTACGGTGTCATGCATACCATTCTACAGTCTAATGGAGCGGTATTGAAGAGATTTTTCAAAGGTTGCAGTTCGGTGGTGAAACTAAATCATTAAATTTTTGTTATTACGTCTGCTTGATTGAGACTTAGTGCGGTTTTCAGATACTTCGATAAACATATCTGCGAGATACTGAATTCCAGCGCAGAATTTAACACCTTTAAACACAATAATTAACTTTAATAAAATAATAAAAACTTTAAAAATAATAACTATTTAATCTTGAATCCAACCATAAGAATAGAAACCGAAGAAAACCAAGCCATCCTAGTCAACGAGGAAAAAAAATCCATCTGCAACCCATGTATCCCCTACTTTCAAAATCATTTCAACCTCAAGACCATAACAACTATTGGCTTATATTTTGGGGCGCGGAGAACAATCAGCAAATTCTTCGACAGCTTTCTTTCCAAATACCGAATTCCGAAGTCAATAGTTGAAGATATTGTGATTGCAATACTTAAAGGATCATCACAAATATGTCAGCTACATGTATATTTAACACCGCAGCATAGTTCTGCGACATAATATTATGTATTAAATATATTCTTATGATAAAATTGTATTGCCAAATTAACCTAAACAATTTCATTTTAAACGTGAACCCCTTGATCCGTATACTGTGTCTTTCAGGCAACTTTGTGTAATGAAAGCAGTTGACGAATAAAGTCTTTTTTATATTTGGTAAATTACTTGTTCATGAACAGTAAGGGAATTTGCTGCTTCCATTACGTTGTTTTATATGTTCCTCTAACACTTCCTCCTACAGATTGCTTTTGGCACTGTATACAACTGACATATTCCCTTAGTGATCTTATCCTGAATCACTTGTAGATCTTAGGGATGATAAGCTTAAGCTTAATCCGAATCTAAAAGCTAAATTAAGCTAATTTTGTTCTTAAGGTAAATCCTAATCGGAATCCGAAAAGCAAAAATTCTGTTAGCCCAATCTAAATCCAAATCCTTATGTTCACAAGAAGCTGAATCCGTAAGCCGTATTTTTATGGCTTTTGGATTTGGCTTTTTGCAAGAAATTCAATTTTTTATTTCTAGCCACTTTTGCTACTCTCTTTAATATAGACCAGTTTTATGCTAGCAACATGAGCGACATACCGTATTGTGTTTTACTGCAGTGGTGTCAAACAATTTTGCGTATTTTGGACCGCTTTAAGTTTTTCAAAACTAGTTAGAATGCAACTTTAATTGCATATATATAATCAAATAATTTTCCCTAGCGATGTTTTTGTCTCAAAGGAGGTTTTTATTGTTAACGTGGATTAAAGCTTTAATTGGAGTAATTTTGACAACAATTTCCACTTTGCTTTGTTAAATTCAACACATGTTGTGATTATTTTGTCAGTGCGTTTTGTTATTTTTGTATGAGTTGTAGTTAGTAGCATGGTTTGTTAGAATCTACCCTCTGCAGACACTGTAAAGAGAAAGAAACCCTCGCTCATGTTTTGGGGAAATGTCATGTGGGAAGCGTACTGAGTAACAGTCGACATCATCAGGTTCGGCCAAAAATTGCCAAACATTTAAGAACACTGGATTGGAATGTGTTTAAGGAAGTGACAGATGGGGCTTCTAAAAGCGTAGATATTATTTGCTGGAGAACAGAGTCTAAGACTGGTTACATCCTTGATCCTACAATACGTATGGAGCAAAATTCTGGTCAGGCAGATGAAGTTAATATTGAAAAAACAATCTCATTACAATCCATGTATTCCCTACTTTCTGGAAAAAAACCAACTCAAAAAGTTAGAAGTTATAGGTTTTCTGGTGGGAGCTCGTGGCACGATTCCGGAATTTTTTGAGTCTTTTAGGAAAAAGATGCGACTTTCTTTTAATTTAGTAGAAAAAACAGTGATTGCTACTATCAGAGGCTCTTGCCTGGTTACACAAGTTTCAATTAAGCGTCTATTTTTCGGCTTACGATTTATATTAAACGATCTTCTTGGAAATTTGTCTGATCAAAGTGTACAGCACATAATGTTTGTTCGAATAAACAAGCAATTTTAGTGCAGTGTGTAGGTATACAGTAAAAACGTACCTATAGCAATATGCCTACTGCTATTGCTAAATAGCATTATTAAAATAAAATGTAAACAAATAAATTCTTTTTGTTCCTTATATTAATTAGCTAGCAAGCAAGTGATGGTTTGTGCGGTATATATATATATATAGTGTTTAAGTTTTCTATTATTAAAATTGAAAACGTTTAATGTTTATGTTATGAATTAAATAACACTTAATAAATACAAAATACCCGAATTAAAGTTATTTATAAAGTACATCGTAATTTATCTTCTATGTTGTTTGAGTATCATTGTGAGCATATCTACTACAATGTTGCAATCTCAAAATTGAATGCTATATGTTTAATTAAGTACTAATCGTAAGTTTGAAGTATTTAGGTTTCTGGAGCTATATTATATGATTATTATAATAAACAACGTCATTAAAATGGCAGCGTCTATAAATAACGTCACCTTGATGTTTACTTTTGTATGACCCCTCTCCGTGTCGTTACTTTAACAATTTGCAAAACATTATTTTGTAAAC